>JAWPHD010017638.1:0-43616 GCA_037043455.1 Cyrtodaria siliqua | reverse complement strand
GAATTTTACTGTTTTGTGGTGCATGGTCCATTTTAAAACTGTAAACATGTTCCGCTAGTAACCGTAAAACAATCCGCTAGTATCACGGGGCGCTGATTTATTTCCGCTAGTAACCGTCTAGGTTCTCCACCGTGTTGTTTGGCTGTATCGCTACATTCCCTTTCATTAAATAACTGTTCTGCGTTCAAATTTATGAAAAACGCAAAAACAATTGATAATAACCTTATCATGATAATGAAATAGTGAACCATTTTCCCCCCGCAGTATCGTTTAAAACCAATGCCCAGCATATCGCTGCTAATTATTATACCCCCACAAACGAAGTTTAGTGGGGTATATAGGAGTGAGCTTGTCGGTCGGTCGGTCGTTCGGTCCGTCGGTCTGTTGGTTTTTACGGTGTCCGGACGATAACTCATGAAAGGGTTGATGGATTTATATAATATTTGGTACACGGGTATAACACCATAAAGTACAAGTTAAGTTCGACTTTGGTTACAAACCACCAATATTTGATGGAGTTATGACTCCTTTTCAACTTAGAATTTGCCCAAAAAACGGTGTCCGGACGATAACTCATGAAAGGGTCGACGGATTTAAATAATCTTTGAAACACGGGTTTAAGACCATAAAATACAGGTCAAGTTTGACTTTGCTTACAAACCACTAATGTTTGATGGAGTTATGGCCCCTTTTCAACTTAAAATTTGCCAAACAAATGTTACAGTCAACTCTGAGGAACCTGCTCAACTCTGAGGAACCTGCTAATTATACACCCACAAAACGATGTGCTTCAGTTTTGTTCACAACAATTTTACATGTAAGTATTATTTCATTTCTACCCAACAAACTTAGCACCATTCATCTATCAAATGGCACCATTCAAGTCACTTTCAAATGTTTGATTTTGTTTGAGTTATAGGCTGCGTTTTGGACATTTTTTATGGTTTCGTGGTTTTTTTCCCTTAGAATTTGAAAACAAAACCAATTGCCAAAAAAATCAATCGTTAACGATTGATAACATAGGAAGAATTGATTAAAAAAACTTTTGGTACACGGCTATATGACCGATATATGTAAAATTGAAAATGGCTTGAATATGTGGCTACGTTCTCGTCGTGGTGCCGAACTTCATGCATTTAATAAAATTCATCTTATTATTTCATCTTTCATAACTGTATTCATCTTTCAGACTCAGTTGAATATCACCAATCTAGCAATATTATGAACACAAAACAAATAAAAAACTAACAATAGCTTTAAATAAACAATACCTTTAGACAGTAATTATGAACAAAAAACAAATAAAAAACTAACAATAGCTTTATATAAACAATACCTACAGACAGTAAATAAATATTTATTATATTAATTGCAAGTTGACCAAATGCCACCTACATTAATTAGCTTCTTTTGTATGTTTTCAGATTTGTTTTTATTTTTCAGATTTTGAAAGTTTTCAGTGTTTGGCTGACATCCCTAATGCTCTTCTCACAATGTTCGTCTATTGCAGTTCTCATAATTTCCAGGTGATCATGTCCCACATATACAAATCTGTTGTCTGCTGTGTATATAGCACTACTTAACTGTCCGAATTTGCGAAGGATACCGGTCTTTACGACATAACCAGAAAAAATTATTCGACTTTGTGAAGGATACCGGTCTTTACGACATAACCAGCAAAAATGATTTGGTTTGCCATTATGGCAGTCCAATCGAATTCAGACCAATTCAATTCTGGTTCAGCCCCCCACAAACTTTGCTGGAGCCAATCATTATGGCCGGTCATTGCTTGAAGACCTTCGCATAGTCTGACCTTTTGTTTGTGTACAACAAATTATTAGAATATGCATATAACACATAGCTGCCTTTTGTAGATTGCTGATTGGTTCTTCGTAAACATTTCTGATGCCTGCTATCTATATAATAACAATGCATGCTTTTTGTTTAGATTAGATGCATGGTAATTCGAACTACATATGGCAACATATTGTTTGTGTACAACACATTATTAGTATATGCATATAACACATAGCTATTTTTTGTAGATACTTTTTTGTAGATTAGATTCATGGTAATTGGAACTACATATGGCAACCTATTGTTTGTGCAAAACAACATATTGGAATATGCATATAAAACATAGCTGCTTTTTGAAGATTGCTGATTGGTTCTTCATAAACATCGCGCTTTGTTGATTTTCATTGGACAACCCAACAAAGTGCAATTTACATGTATTTCTTAAAACAATGCTTTTGTGTAAAAAGAATATACCTTTATTTTCAGAGTTGAATCTTACTGACTTTAATACCTGTACACAAAACTGCAAAAAACATGGAAAGTAAAACACCCAAAAGTCAAACACCCGCTAACAGGGAAAGTAAAACACCCGAAAGTAAAACACCTACAAAACTATATGGCAGTAACATATTACCTGTAGATCGGCCAACAACCGGTCAAACACCACCAAAGTGTACAATGACTACGTTTGGAGATACACCCGCTAACATGGAAAGCAAAACACCCGAAAATAAAACACCTACAAAGCTATATGGCAGTTACATATTAGCTGTAGATCGGCCAACAACCAGTCAAACTCCACCAAAGCGTACACTGATTACATCTGGAGATTCGTCCTCACCAAAGAAAAGAAGAATCGAGTGTGTCAAATCCATCATTGTTGATTGTAGCCAAGAAATAGAGACCGCTCTAACAAGTGCCCTGTGGCACGTGTCTGAAGGAGACAAACAGAAGGCACGCCAGACAATTGATAAGGCAAGAAAGATCATGGCTAACACTCAGAAAACAGCAGTTCCTTTTCTGGAGGAGGCCAGAATGGAAAAATGTGCTATGACACAGCGCATAGATGCACTGACATCTAGAGAGAAGTTTCTTAATCAGCAGCTGGTTCAATCGAATGAGGAAAAAAATGCTGAGATTGCTTCGTTGAAATCTGAAATTGCGTCGTTGAAGTCAGAGAATGAAAAACTGTGTTTTAAGAAAGACACAGACAGTGACAATGATATGGCCCAGTTAAGTGACAATGATATGATCCAGTTAAGTGATAATTATATGGCCCATAAGCCATGATAAGTGGAAAGACATAGACAGTGACAATGATATGGCCCAGTTAAATGATAAAGTGATTGATGATGATTATGAACAGTTTTCATAGTTTTGTTCTCACAGACAACTACTAGTTTCTTATCAGAATTAACCTTGCGAGCTTACTTATTTTCATATTGTTTTGTGTGATTGTACACATTTATGTTGTTCTAATTATAATGTTGTAATGCAGCTTTGGTAGGTTTTCGATAATATTGCCACTGATATGAATAGAATTAAGACTGACAACATGTAATAAACAGTGCATGTTATGTTTCTTTTTTAGAATGCGTATGTTATGTTTTCTTATTACAATCATGCAAAATTTCCTAAATCATGTTCCCATATATGAGCTTTGACACTGATATGAATTTGCCACTGATATGAATATAATTAAGATTGACAACATGTTGTAAACAGTGCATGTTATGTTTCTTTATTAGAATGTGTAATTTGTATAAAGGGGGGGGGGGGGGGGGGGGGAGGGGGGTTACGAGTGTTTGACCAAAGAAGAGATTCCAGATTGCCTCGTGGTAGCGGCCTGCCCAGTTAGCACACTACGCACGCAGGATTTCCTCACCGCCAGGGTTTTGCGTTTGTTGTTGTTCTTATTCATATTGTAGACAAAATTGGTACAATGTGTTTGTGATTGCTTTAATCACCTTTGCTTTTGTGTTAAGTAACCCGTCAATTATTTTAACGGTTTTTAATGTGTGTATGTGTATTCTATATATACACACTTTTTCTATGTAACACGTATGTTATAGACACACTATATTTGTGTCACGTGTGTTAATAGCCCAAGCACAGAAATCGTCTCTGATTCCACTCGGATAGACAATAATCCGAATTTCGGTCTTGAAACCTTCTTCAGTTGCAACATGAAATCCTAAACGATTTCTATTTAATATATAATTTCTCTCATTTACTGATGTAATGAGGTTTATGACGGTACACTGCGATTAACCAATTTATTATATATAGTGTATTCAATCTCTCTCAATTAGTTGTAACACAGATTTAGTACTTTATATATGTGTGGTTCTTATTGAAAAATGATATTTTAAAGTACAATAGTACTGTAAGACAAATCGGATTGGTACCGAATGTATTGTCTTTCAATGCACATGCAGCAAGATGTTCAGACACGACTGGGTTGGTACCGTCTTAAATGTGTCTTATAGGTAGCATGTAGAAGAATACATTATTTATAATTTACTCGTCGGGTTGCTACCGAGACAAAATTTGGAGTATCTCCAAATGTGAGTAAATATGTTCTCATAAAATATATATTAGCAAAATAAGACACGAATGTGTCATATATTCCGAGGAATATGCACTTTAAACGTCGGGTTGGTACCGAGACAAATGCTGGAGTATCTCCAGTAGTGTTTAAATCTATACTGTATATAGCTATGTAGTTTACACGTCGGGTTTGGTACTGAGACAAATTCTGGAGTATCTCCAGAAGTGTGTAAATCTGTACTGTATATAGATTGCTAACAGAAGTGAATTATACAATGTTTTCAGAGCTGAAAACATGCGTGTGACTCAGTCGATGTAGGGACAGCGACTGACGAACTATCTCGCTGCTGTTGTTTATACACTGTGTAGTATGTTGGTCCTTAATTGGTTCCATTTGTGTATCTACCGTCTTCCTTTTGATGGCAGTAGGACGTGTTTTTTCCAACCGGACAATGCATTGTGGACAAAAACGATAAATCTCTCTAAAATCGATCACTACGGATATTTTTCAGTCATGAACATTGTCTTAAATAACACTATATACAAAATAAGCAATGCCGAAGGGAAATAAAACGGATAAAACAGGGAAAACGACACAGCGAAAAGGTATGTCAACCCCACCCACCCAATTTGCCTTGTTCAGCAAATCAGACTCTGCAATTTCCAGACTACAACCAGCCAGCCGGCCTGCTAAACACTACCGGAGAGCAGAGATTTTTTTTTATGATAAATGCATCAAACTATAATATGAATAACACACAATTAATGGAACCTGTATTTTCATCGAATGTTCGAAATGCATCAATGGGCCACGCTCAACAGCAATATATACCTAGTACCACAACGTTTCCGTGGTTTTAAGACATTCCCTTTCGATTTTGAAAAAATGATGCTTTGGTTTGTATCTTAGTGACTAAAATTGAGGTAAAAAACGTGTCTGATCAGAAAATAAGAATTTTCACTTTAAAATAGCTTTATTAGTAAATACGAGCCATGTCTTAGAAACATATATCATTATGTGAGAATTATACACAAGTTTCAAAGCCTAAATTTGCGAGTTAACCAAGCGTAAAAGCTCTCCGAATTAAACAACACACTATTCTGTCCTAATCTTTAAATAGGTTTAAGAAAAAAAAAAGTTCCAAAGGGAATTGAAATCGCAACCCCGTACACCCGAAGCGAGTGCGCTACCACTAGACCAAGACAGAACCGCTTCATATAATCTGAATTTATACATTAGCCATTAGATTTATGTATTCGACGAGGCTATCTAGTCAGTTACAAAAAAAGGTTTTAAGTGGCATTACATTTTACTATTGATATCATCTAAACACTCGAGATACAGTTTGTAACATACCACAATGCGACACCGATGTTGAAAGAATAGAATTTACGAAATTAATTTGTTTTAAGGCCTATTTTGTTCGCATTATCATAATTACAAACTACATACCTTTGATGCCGAGGGAAGCGGCGTGGTAGAGGCAATTGTCATCACCCCGTGCCTTCAGAGCTATACACTTTTCTGCACATGTGACTGTGGAATTAAAAGTTGTGACAGTTTGTCCACAGAGATCGGTATTTTTCCCTTCAGTTGTTGGGCCAGGGAAATACTAGTTTTAAATGAGGAAAGCCGCTCGTCAAATAATGTTTTCAATCTATTCCTGTCTCGAGATTTTATAACTTGATTCAAAATGTACATGTTTTTGTTTAGGAATTTCAAACTTTTAAATGTTTACTCACTATGTAACAAAATCTGTTTTACGGAGACGTTAGAATGCATGCAGTCTTTTACATGTACTCCTAGGTGATTAAGATCATGACAAAAAAAAAGATTGTCATTCAGGAATCGATTTAAAAATAAATTTGACATGGTCTGAGCGAATACAAATGACGGAATTTGTAGGCAGGGACCCAACTTCTCGTATCGTGCAAAAAACACTTTTGGTTTACCCGGAAAGATATACTCGTGATATTTTGCATATCAATAGCAGAAACTGTGGTATATACGAAACCACTGTATGGTTTAATGGTATTCTTTGCATTTCGTAACACCAAAGCATTTTCTACGGAAGCCCGTAAGGGATAAGAAAATATTGATATTCAAAGAAAAAATGAGTACAAGTTTATATTTTATTGATTTAATTTTGTTCTGTATATAAATAAGACATAAGCACGCCTGATTATATTCTGTTTATGCAGAATGCAATTTTCAACATTTTGTTTTAAAATTAAAAGCGGTTTAATGATTGAAAATGGCGGGCAGATGGGTGGAGGGAAAGACGGGCATCAACCTTTTGGCTAAAGCTTTCATGCCCGTTGTTAATAACTTCTGCAAATTGTTATCGGTTAAAACCAACTTTACTGTGGAGCGTTATATCGTTAAAATGCCACTTTCTTTCGAGCAAGGCCGATTTTCTCCGTTTCAGAATAGAGTTTAATAATGACCCTCGAGTTACTTAACAAAAATGCACATTTTGGGTAAAGCTTAGGTGCAAGGTTTTGATAACTTCTTTATCTTATTTTGGATTTTAATTAAAAAAGCTGTGAAGCCTTATATCAAACAAACATCACTTCCTTACGATCAATGTGGACCTTTGCCTTTTCTAAATAGAGTTATGGCCCCTGATTATCTACGAAAATACATTTTTGTGTTGAGTTTATGTTGATTAATCAAGTTTTGTTGAAAATTAAACAACATTTTGGGTGGAAATTTTATATACAAATAGGATACCAGTAAATGTTAATAATGTTTATGATACATCAAATTGTTTTGCCATTTTGGAATAGAGGTATGGCCCGTAATTACTTAGAAATTATGATTATTGCAACCACTATCTTTAATTGTGTAGGGTATAAACCATATATTTTAGTGTGAAGTCTTAATAACATTAACATACTGGCGGATATTTAGAATCCGTTCGATGGTAGCTTTTTAATTTCTTAATACAGTTATGTATCTTTAATTAACCTCGAAAATAGGATAGTAGTTACTGCAATTACTGTCTTGTCAAATTGTAAATTTCCAAATTGGTTACTATTTTTGTCACAGTCACATGATTGTATTTATCAGAAAAATAACGGGGTTTTATTGACTAGTTTCGTTGGAAGGCGATTGAGCGACGTCAATGTTTGGGTATGTTGTCTGTCAGAGTTTCTACAAAACATCTTGAATACTATCTAAATGATTTATTTGAAATTTGCACTTTTGTTACATATGATCATTAACTGTCTAACCAACATTGGTGTTTCTGTGACCTTGAGTTTCAATTCCAGGTTCTGATTGATTTAGCAGGCAACTTTTGGTTAAGAAAGATGTCAACGTTTTTCAAACACATCATAAACTTGAATACTTTCCTACGGATTGTGTCGCCTTGATCCATGAGACCCAATATATTAAATATTGTTACAGACTCATGTTTACAGTTTAAAACTATAGGTATCACTAAATGTGATCCATATCCTATTTCGAGTCAGAAACAAATTATGGTATAAAAGTCGAGAAGGAAATATAACATACACAGAACACAGTCAGTCAACCAAACACACGTATTTGAAACAAACACCAATCACAAGGATAGAAAAGAGAAAAGTATGCGAAATGGGAAACTCAAACGGTTGGAAATATGGGTACCTCCTTGGAATGGTCAGTGATAATATGGGTACCTCATTGGAATGGTCAGTAACATAAAGGCCGCTGGGTTTAAGCCAGGTTCTAGAGTGCACCAAACCTCACTCTTACCCTAGTTTCATTCCAATAAAATGCGACCTGCCAGGCTATATCCCCTAACAAACTAGGCAGTATTAATAGCAATTAGTAGGCAATATAAGTATAACACAAAATGATCATGTATATATGAATATAAAATGCCCTGAAAGCCACAAAGTAAATACTTGTCAGAAGCCAGGCCAACAAAGAATGATGACGATAAGACAATATTAAAGTAAAAAACTAGGCGTTACCATCCCTTGCCCTATTTAGGTAGAAGAACATGCATTCATTACGATATATAGTATAGAAGGATGGAGATAGAGAGAAGAAGAAAGCCCTTTACTATATACATATACTATAACTATAATCTCTCTAGCCTTCTATACTATATATCATAATAATGCCTGTGAGTAGATGTCATCATAGGGTTCACAATATGTCGGGTCATCGCAACATTAATTGTAAAGCATTGTGGCGAACTGTAAATGGGTCAACATCTAAACATGCAGTGCGTTGCAGAATGATAGAGTCATAAACCTATATTGTTATGTTTGTTAACAAGTTTCACACAGATTGTATGAACGTGATAATGACCAATGATCTTAAAAAGTCTGTACATATAGTCACCATAGAATTCAAGTAGAAGAAAAGTTTTGACAATACTTTTAAAAGTAAATGATAATAAACCTTTGCAAAGGTTTGTCCGGATATAAAACTCAATGAAGCACTTTTAAAGCTGCAGTAGATGAAAAGCAAAACAAACTTCCAACTATGTACTGGATTCCTAATTTACAGAAACAGTCTAATAAAGCACACTTTTTTCCTATTTCTAGTGTCTGCACCACTACACACATCTCAAAAGGATGAAATAAGCGTCACACAAACCTTTACAAAGGCAAGCTTATTGCTCTTATTCAATATTTATTTTAGTGAACTTATCGAACATCTGTCATATGTCTGACTAGCTAAAAGAACATTGTTTACATATTGATTTTGAGTTGCATTTTATAGTTTTAATTGTTTTTTGCTACATATTTGTATCGGTAAAACTTCATTCTTTTGTCGTTATAATTAAAATCGAAAAACCTAGGCATTTGTATCGTTACTGTTAATTCGATATTGTAATTTTGAAGCATTAATACGATTCTCTTGTCAATTAATTTTATTAATGTCTAATCTATTCACAAATAGATCTCGTCCATTTTAAAGCAGATATTATCGACTGAAATACACACTAGTTTTGATGGATACATATAGTTTACATTCTTTGATATTGTGCTGCAGAATGTGCTAATAATGCACTAATCATACAGTTCTAAATTACAAAATACATTTATATTTTCACGAATGCGAAACATGAGTGAAAATATTGAAGTTTGATCACTTCGAGATGAAATAAAATCTGTTATTTACGACAAAATAACACATTTTCTTTTTATTTTAACTAATGTTTGCTCAGCATTATACTGCGGTAGAATAAAATGTATTCTTTGGCATATCACTCCGCCGTTAAAACAATCAAAATGGACTCCACCATTGCGTTTCCCATAGGGTTACAGTATAGCGTTTGTTTTTACCGTCACTTTCTAAATTCATCAAAAATGTCCAAAGTTCCGTTCGATTGTTTACCACTCAGCACCATCCCATAGCATTAGTGGTGTCAGGTCGCGGAGTTGATTTCTGATAACCATTTTGATATTTAAGCTATGTTCATGTGACAAAATATGACGTAATCGCAGACTATTCTCTAAGAAGTTGACAGAGGCACATGGTGACCCTGGTAAAGATTGGGTAATGATCACTGCTAAAAGGCTTATCAAAAGAGGTTTTCACCTTATTATTTTGCAACGCACTGCATGTTTAGTGGTTGACCAATTTACAGTTCACCGCTTTGCTTTCCACTTGATTGCGATCGCCGGAAAGAGTGTGGACATATGATGACGTCTACCTAAATCATGAAAGGACGCAAACGTTTGATGTTTGTCTTCAATATTGTCTAGTCGTGCCCTTAACAGTGTCAAAATTGAAATGATCTCTCTTGTCATAGAGTTTGCTTATTATTTCTCAGTTTCAGTCGCGAGATGTAAATCGAGTTAAGAAGATATAGCAACTATGAGAAATATTAGCTTTTTTAGGTGAAGTTCTTTAGGAAAGAAAGTATATGTAGTACACATAGTAGAAATAAAAGGGTTGTAATTGTCCAATATATCATCCGTATACAAAGGGATATAATAAAAGGCTTCGATTACATCTGCCTAAGCGTATCTGGTAAAAGACTAAATATGAAACCTCTAGCATAACAAAACAAAAACAAATCTGCAACAAGAGGTGCACATTTCGTTCTCATTTGGGATTCCAACAATTTGTCTATAAACAGTAGTGTCATACCTTACTAGAATATTAACTTATATGAAAATAAATGCTTCGAAAACAACTACGTGACAAGTCCACATGGTGTGATTGTCCAAAAACTTTCAACTACATATTAGTGAGAATCAGAACTCGTTTACTGAAGTTGCTGTATACTCAGTCTGAAATTTAAATATTTGCAAACATCAAAGGCGATAACTTTGTAAACTTTTCCTCAATTGTTCTCATTGTCAAACAAAACCGAGACCTTAATAATATTACCCAAGAAAGCATGGAAAATCAAATGCTATTTATTACAATCATCGTGAAAACAATCAGGCTCCTAACTCAGAGGACGATATCCTCTTTGTTCAATAAGAATATTACACAGTAATTGATGACATTTCAAAGGAAAGTAGGAAACAATCAGACGATCGTATTTTTCGAGCAATTTAGAGCAATAACTTGATATTTGTCTAACTTGTCTGAAATCCGTTTCATATAAAGTTAAACGGCAAACTGTGTGAAAATCGAAACCAATTTACTTAATGTATTGTGTGCGAAAGCTGAAATTTGCATTTTCGCAATAACAAGGGCAATAACTCAGTAAGGCAGGTTTCAATTCTGCTCATTGTCATCTTGTCAAAGTTCATATTTATATAAAGTCTCATACTAAATAATGTGAAGATCGGAATCCGTTTACTAAAGTAATGTGTGTACTCAAGCTAAAATATGCCTATTCTTTCAGTAACCAAGGCTAATAACTCTTTAAAGCAAGTGTCAGTTTTACTCAGTATTGAACGTGTGAAAGGCCTTGTAGGTATAAGGCCTAACACCATACAACATTTAGTGGAAATCGCAAACTGTTAACTGCAGTTATTGTGAACACAAGAAATTCGTATTATCCCTGGCACAGGACAGAACAAAATTCATAAAAGGTCCATAACTCTTGTTAAAATAAGTAAAGTGTAACGTAATCAGGTCATGATTCTGTAGTTTGATATTTCATATACACATATAGGTTTCAAATACTGGAACTGTATTTGCCTAAAAGAACGTGTGCATTTGTTTTTATTTTCCTTTGACTGTTTGTTCAGCGATTTTCATATAATGGCTTGGTACGAATGGGTTACCGTAGAAATCGCGATGCTGTTACGAAATGCAAAGTATCCCAGAAGTCCATACAGTGGTTTCATATGTACAAGACCCCCATCTGTTAATATTTAAAAAATCAGGAGTACATCTTTCCGGGTAAACGTTTTCGTTTTTTTCAGGCTTGGGTCCCTGTCTATTGGTATTAAGACCGGTATAGGTAAGGCCACGAAACGTTTATCTTAATAACGTTTAAGCAGCTGTTACTTAAATAATGATAATTGATCAATGTAGACTGTCTACATCAAAAATATATAAAACAAATCTGTAGAAGTATTGGTACGGCCAGCCGTACCAATAAAACATATTGGTGCTACTTTGACCGTACCGGCCGATAAGGAAAATACGACCATGGCCGGCCCGATTATTGATGAACATTTTCCAGCTTTCGAATCTCTGTATACACTTTGTGAGCAACTATCAATGAAACAGCAGAACCATTGACCGGTTTAGTAAACTAACTAGAAGTGTCTTGCATGTCTTAATATCCCACACTTTTTAGTTATTTTTCAGTTGGAAATCTATGTTTCTTTATGAAAATATATATACACATATATATATATAGTACAATATATATATATGTCACTGTCTCAATATAGCTGTTTGTGGTTGAATGCTTAAATGTAGCCCACTCATATGAGCTATAATTGTATGTATGTATGTGTGCGTCTATATGTTAACTGTGCCTCCAGACGAGTGGGTTATGATGTAGAGATACAGTTCATCAGCGTGTGTTGCAGCTATCCTTTAAAGGAAGTGAATGCATACGCTTGATTTCTGTGTATCTCGTCATAGCTAGGCGCCCTGCCGTAGTTCGTCCGAAGGTTGTCTGCACAAATATTTCTCCCTATATATATATTGTACTATGACGAGACTGTAATACACTTTACAATTTCTTTATTCTACTTGATATTTTTTACCTTATAATAAAACTATAATTCTATGTAAAGACAAAATAATCTCATTTAACAGTTATTACAAGCACGTGATATGTTAATTGCGCACGTGGTATGTTGACACTTCTGCGTCGTCTATCTCAGGTTATAAATAGTAACCTCTTCAAATAATTTAAGTACCACAAAATAGAAAAGGAATAATTACTTAATCTTTAATATTACGGATTACATATTCATATAAAAAGGTAATACATGTGTGTAACAGTAACAACTGTAAAAGAATGCAACTAAACTTAAAAATTGCAAAAAGACAGTGAATTGTTCAATAACATTTAACACTTTAAAAAATGACCAAAATCTAAATATGGTCCTTAAGTTATTTTGAAGAGTATATTACAACCAGATAAGCAGACTTTGGTTTAAGCGAATGGAGTTGCTGTCGTTTCAATCCTACTTCTTTATTACTTCATCTGAAAATAGACATTATTCATTTAATAAACACGGTGTTATGTGTTTTATTGTATTACATTACTTTATGAAACAACACGTGAACTTTTGAAGCTATACACCTTCGTTGATAGTACATTTTTATATGTAGTTTGTAGTATGAATATCTTTAATAGAAACAAATGCGGATTATATGATTACGATAGAAATTCAAACTCCAGATTTTTTGAAAATGTAAGAAAATGTCAAGAACACAAACGTGTGTTTAAAAAAAAACACAACACATTTAGAGATGAAAAAACACACACACGTAAACATGCCATTCATAACAAGAAATAACAAGATCACCGCTTAGCGGGGCATGCACGTCCTTCGTTGACAATGTTAAGTTCCAGGTTAAACCTTTTTAAAGGGAAATAATTAATAAAAATATGAATCGGAGAGTTATGGGCCTTTATAAGATGTATTCATTGGATAATTTTGAAAATAATTTATGTGCAAAGTTTCATTATTGTAGACTTTATACTTTGAAAGTTATTAGTCACATTCAGTTGTCAGGTAAAAGTTAACGGACAGACAGCACATTTATAAAACAATTAATAGTAACTAGCTATAAATAAAACCCTTACACGATGTTCTCATATGTCTGTATTTAACGAAGTACACAAGATAAGCTGAAATGCCAAGACCCGCTAGCACTCCCAGGGTGGAACCGACGACAATCCACGTGTTGTTAGATCTGTCACTACTGTGATGATGGTAAGGGTATGCTGCAATATATATATTACTTGACATTTATAGTATAAGAACCCTGGCGTTATATAACAAAACTCCTGGCATGTTCATTCGTGTTAGGCGCCATATAACATTTCATGTGTTGGCGCGCCTTAAAACCCCAATTCAATTCAATTCAATATTACAAAAACAAATAACTCTTAACTTTTCATTAGATTCTGATTAACTATGCATACAATTAAGTAAAGCAAAATGCATATAAAAAGTATTAAAAAACGGAGAAAATAAACGCAACTCGCGAATTTCCGCTATATATTGTATGTATAATATGCTGCTGTTAATCGAATGTTACATGGCTACATTAGATCTTTCTTTTCGGAAAATATACTAAAACAACACATAACACACTAATTATTATCCCTTTAGAGTTTCATTAATGATAGAATACGCGTTTGGCTGAAGCAGGTGAGCAAACTTACGACTGCACAAGTTTGCAAACTCTTTACATTAAATACAGTACTAAAATGGCTCAGATTTTCAAAGCCGTACTTCACCATTTATGTATTTCGTATTACAAAGTGTACTGCGATTAGAAAGTATATACTGTTACAGTTATATCCTTTCTTTAACTAGCTGCATCTTTTTTTTTTACAAAACATCTTGGGATTTCTTTGGTATATTACGTGGAATTAAGCGTGCAGCATACATACTGTATAGCGGAAATTCCAGAGTTGCGTTTCCTTTTTTCCTTTAATATACATATTACGTAAAACCAAACGTGCCCATGCAGTCGATAAGAAAAGGTGTTGTTAATTAAGAAATAAAATATTTCCAGCGGGTTTATATTGTCCCAGATCAATACCTGGTGGGCTAATTTCATCAAGTTTTGATCTTAAACCCGCTGGAAATATTTTATTTCTTATCTAACATGGAGCTTTATGTTTCATTAAACACATTTTGTCGAAAGAGTGCACAAAATAGAAACAATTTCTCACAACTTACATTGTATTCCTATCTGTCAACATCAAATGAAAATAAATTAACACATTTTAAGGCGTTGTTGTTTTGCATCTGACATTTAAAATGACGTCTCAACGGTTAATTAAGGTGTTTTTTGGCGTTTAATTAAGGGTTTCATGTATTTTTATATGCGTACATCGGAAAATAACTGCAATTAAAAAATACATTAAACCCTTATAATTGCAATTACTATCCTAAAAGTACTTATTTTCTTAATTGCAGACAAATTATTATACGGGTGGCTGTTGTTGTCTATGAATGGCGGATGAAAGTAGTTCTTCGTACAGTTCATTGGAAAATGAACGTAGTTTAAATTGATCATGTGCTCGTCCTTTAACCAATCACATTGTTTGTATTATCGAAATATTCGAGTGACTGCAATTATAACGAAGTATTAAAGGTTGACGTACATGACGTCAGAGGTTTATATAGCTTTTTTCAGACCGCCCCAATAACCATTCAACATTGAGTATTTTGATAAACCATGTTAGATATTATTTTATCACTGGCAATATTCTAAAATACCGATAAGTATAGCACTAAATTAAAACAAATATATAGAAACTGTATTGTAGTTATATATGTAAAAGTATATAGAACTAAATGAACTCTGTTGAGTAATGGCATGCCAAACGTTGCAGTATTATATGTTAGTGTTGTTGTTTTTATATTTATTAAATCTTAAAAATACGTATTGTAAAAATTAAATACGTTTCAGTTCATAACTTTAAATATCTATTAATAATTCAAAATATGTGTTCAGTCCAGAAATTCATTCAATATAGTAATATTTTTACTCAATCTTATTTTATATTATTTTGATTAACTCTTCAAATAGTTTTCAGTTATTTGTTATATTGATTAATTTTTAAAAATATTCGCTAACTCCTGAAAAATATTAAAATAATCCTTTGATCAAAACAATATTCATTCAATAAATTGCGTCATAGATGTGAAAACGCTTGTTGTATCCCCTATAAACTACTCACGTTTTGTCCTGAACTTGACATTAGGTTCGGCGAAGCGAGACATATACCCGTCAGCATTGTATGCCACAACACTTAGTTCGTAGTCTGTATCACTGACCAAACCGGTCTGTGTGTATGTCCAGTTCTGCCCAATACCGTGGTTGGTCGAATTATCCATTACCCACGGAGAAAGCTTAAATCAAAGACTGATATGCATTTGTGTATTGATGTGATACATATTGCATGTAACGCTAAAGGTTGATCTAAACATACAGATACATTATGGTTTATCGAATACATTCAATAATAAATATGATTAGTTAGACAGATTTCCAGCAGGGTGTATTAGCATATTGATTTCATTTCACCCTGAGCCGAAGGTGAAGTGTGACATTTCACCCTGAGCCGAAGGTGAAGTGTGAAATGAAATCAAAGCGGTTGGCATGTTCCAATACACACTGCTGGAAATATCATTATATATATCATTGTAATTCAAAGTTCTTCCCTTAGATTGTATTACAACTGTAAAATGTTCTGCGATTGGGACCGGGCGTTCTTCGGTTTGAGGAATATAGGAAGCTTATATCGACCCTAAAAGCATTCTGACATACATCTTAAACGGTAAGACTGATAAATATTGCAAGCTTAATTTAAATATTCACAAATCAAAAATCGTTCAATGGACGAATTTGTAAATGTGTCACCTGTTTTCGCGGATGATCAAATGTGAGAAAGTGTCGATTCTTACGGATGGCGGGAGGTGTACAGTACTGGTTCTGCCCAGGAAAAATGTGTGGTCTGCCTCCACCACAAAAAATCATCCGTCATATATAACCTTACATGTTTTGAAAATGACGTAAAAACACCATACAAACAAACAAATGTTAAAAATAAATAAAATCAGGGTGTCCACCCTGATCAAACAGGATACAGTAGAATTCATAGAAAAATAATGTTGAATCGGGAGTTTCCTCAGCTGTCCGCCATGTTGTTTTATTTTTCAGTAGGCCGAGAATTTTTGAAGAAATGACGATAAAGTAATATATATATACGATATGGTATGGACAAATCTCCTGCCAGAGTAAGCACGTTAATGTAGCGTTCACAGAACTCAGTCATCATAAACCACGCATTCGAAACAACACACATAAGGATAACTAGAATAAAGTTTGCGACACAAAAAAACATAAATTTTATTTTAAATGGTTGACCACAGTGTACCGCCTCGGACCGGTTAGTATGTTTGTAAGATCGAATATCTTTTACAGGGAGCTGTAAGTGATTCTGTTTTGCTTTATTCTTGATTTTGAGCATTTTCTCTCATATGCGATTATCCGATATAGACAGCCGAGTCATATATATAGTGGGACATTAAGATTTAAAATATTGAACAATACATATTTTAAAGGGAGTACATCAGGCTTTTCAAAGGGGTCTAGGGGTCCGACTTCAAATGGACAAATAATGATATCTTTTATTTTAAAGCGCCTAAACATAATGAATGATCCTAAAAATGACCCCTTAGTTACAAGGAAATTCATTCTGTACAGTAATACGTGCTATCCTAGGTTACGCACCAGTGTTAATTCCAGCATTCAATAATAAATATGATTAGTTAGAGACAGAGTTCCGTCCTAGCTATATGGTGTATTCGAAGTTTAAACCTTAACAATATGGTTCGAACATCATATTTTGATGGATATGAGTGTTTTATCATGAATTGGAACATTTATATAATTTAAGATATTTCCAGAAAAATCCTGATGTACCCCCTTTAAATAACACATCTGATTTCTTGCCATGACTCGCTACCCAATAGTTACGATAAGTTTTATATATACATATTTCTCACAAGAAGTATTAGTTTTCTGCGTATCTTGTTTATTTATTTTTTATACTTAAATCAATCCGATTACAAATGATATCTAAGTAAAGTATGAAAGAAAAACAAACATTGTTGTCATTCCTGTTTTTTATTAAAAATAAAATAGTAATAGTCTGTGTACCTCTCAGAAAATATATGCTATAGCCACAGTAGTAAACAAACCCTGTCTATTGTAAGATTATAGACAATTAGTATACCGAATTTAAATATATATATATAGATTAACTACAGCCTCGTCGATGGCGTGAATGCATAGTGTCACACTGAACTGCGACACCTGGCGAGTTGTTTGAGACACAAATTTACGGCACATTTTGCGAATTTTAGCGACAAAACTCGCTCGGGGTTTCACGTCCTTATACCAACGACATGAATGCGTATGTCGCCCGAATGTTGCGCGAATGTCGCACGCATTTCCTGCGAAATATCTGATGAAGTTCTCAAATATGTCGCGATAATATCGCACGACTATCGCACGATACCTTTTCATCATCTGTTTGACATAATTGCGAAATTTTTGTACTTGCGAAATTCATGCGAAAATCGCACGACAGTTATGAAATGCAATTAAGAAATGAGAAAAGTCAGAAAAAAATAAAAGCAACATACTCGAATTTCAGCAGTCATTAAGTCGTCAGACATAATTTGAGATGGATCAACCATTGGATGAGGACCCTAATTTGGCTGCAGACGACAATGCCATGCTGAAGGCTGCAGGATGTCTCCTTGCTGCTGCTGCGGTCCAAAAAGCTACGGCAAAAGCCAGATAACGAAGAAAAAGAAGATCAAGAAAACGGAGGAGTGTATGGGTGAGAGAATGGCTTTTGATGAGACCTAAGTATGGGATGTACGAGAAGCTTATGAAGCACCTAAGAGAAAGTGATGAAAAGTCTTTCAAGAACTTTGTTAGAGTTGACCAGGAGTTATTCAACAAAATGGTGGAAGATTTAGGCCCTAGACTTCAAAAGAGAGAAACCAACTTCAGAAAACCTCTGTCCACTGGATTGAAGCTTGCCATCATGCTCAGGTACCTTGCCACCGGGGACTCGTACATGTCGCTGTCATATGGGTTCCGGGTGGCCGACAATACCGTCGCCATAGTTGTGCGAGAGGTATGTCAGGCCATATATGGCCACTATCATGAGGCAGCATTCAAATTTCCAACAACAGAAGAGGAGTGGAAGGAGGTGGCACAGGGTTTCTCCGAGCAGTGAAACTTCCATCACTGCTGTGGCAGCATCGATGGCAAACATGTAAGGATACAAGCTCCGCCGAAGTCAGCCAGCGTCTACTACAACTACAAAGGCTTCTACTCGATTATCATGCTGGCTCTGGTAGACGCCAACTACAAGTTTATGTATGTTGATGTGGGCGCCTATGGTGCTGACTCTGATGCTGGAGTGTTTCGTGAGTGCGGCCTATACCATGCGCTGGAGCAGGGCAAATGTAATCTACCTCCTAGTGAACCTCAACCCGGAAGTGACACTGATGTCCCCTATTTTTTAGTGGGTGATGATGCTTTTGCTATCCGAAGTTGGATGATGAAGCCTCATTCCAAGAGAGAGATGACGGCAGCAGAGCGCATTTTCAACTACAGGTTGTCCAGGGCCCGCAGGATCGTAGAGAACGCTTTTGGCATTTTAGCCAACAGGTATTTACAAGATTTTGAAAATAATCGGTCAGTTATTTCCGTCTGTTCTAGTTTCAAATAAATTTGTGACTTTATCTATGATTTATTGAAGATGGAAAATAGCAGATCGCAAATAGAGTTAAATGATAAAATCTAAGTATTCCAAATACAAGGGCGTACGTGAATTTTGTATCCCTTTTGGATTTTGTCAGCGGAAGACAACTGAATAATGTTCCTTATATACTTTAATTTCTTAGCTTTTGGAGACGTTTTTTTCCCAATTTCATGCCCAGAAGAGAAGGCATATAATTGTTTAACCGTCCGTACGTCTGTACGATCTTTGGTTTTGGTCCATGACTTAGATATTTGGTAAAATATCGCCCCGTGCTTCGCATATAGTTGAGTCATCAGCTATTTAATTTCTGGTCTTTCGAGAACATTTGATATGTCATTTACTTTAAAAAAGAAGAATTCTGCTTAAGAAGGTGCTAGAGGGCGTAAGCAGTGTTGCAATTTCCATTGCTGTAAGGCCGAGACTGATGTTTTCAACTTTCGGATGCTTTCGGATTTCGGATGCTTCTGGATGGTCGATTTTTCCAGAATTTGTTTAGGTATTTTGTGCAAGAAATATTCTGATCAAGTCATTACCTTCGTACTCTTTCAGATTTAGATGTCTTCACTCGTGCATGATGCAGAGACCACAGACTGTCACTAAGATTGTCCTGGCAGCGTGTGTCTTACACAACTTGTTAGCTGAAAAGAATCCTGACAGAATGCAAGGAGCAGCAGACAGGGAGGATCCAGCGACACACATAGTGCAACCAGGAGAATGAAGGCAGCAACATCAAGAGAACCTTCTCTCTGGAATGCATAAGCGACCTGGCAACACTGGAACGGGACATGGTAAACGAGTTCGAGAGTACCTTACTGAGTACTACAATGGTGTGGGAGCTGTTCCCTGGCAGAACAGGTTGGTGGGGCTACCAGAAAATGATGAACAAGTCTAAGAATATATGGAGTTGAAGGACAAAACAACAACTATTCTTTGAAGAACTTTAATAATGAAAGTGTCAAACGCAATTACATGTATTCACAAATACTTTGCTACTTCTTTTTCTTAATAAAACAATACATAAGTGTACAGTCTTTTTCTTAATAAAACAATGCTTAAGTGTACAGTCTTTAACTTAATAAAACAATGCATAAGTATACAGTCCTGGTACACATGCCGAAGTATTTAGTAAAAAGGTAACATGTCAAAATACAACTGAAGTGTCGTAGGCGCACATAACGAGTACACAAGTACTACGAACTTATACACATAATCGATCAGTGAGAAATTGCATCTTTCCTTTGAAATGCATAAATAACTGAAAAAGTCAAATGAAAATTACTGTTTTCACAAACTCTTTGCTACTTCTTTTGCTTAAACAAACAAATGATTTCGTGTACAGTACTGGTACACATACTGTAATAATAAGTGAAACGATAACGGGCCACAAAAATACAACTTAAGTGTCATAGTCACATATAATGAGTACATACGTACAACAAAATAACCCGTAATTTAGCATGTGGAAATTATTTAGTTAATCAGAGTTCTTCTCCTCACTCATAACCGTTGTAAGATTAGTATAGACAGAACCATCTTGGCAACTCTGTTGCTGCTGTTGCTGAGGCTGCGGTGGCTGCTGCTGTGGCGGCGGCTGGAAGTTACCTAGTAGCTGCTGAAAGGTACCAGTTTGCTGTAAGCTGCCAGGATGCTGCGGCTCTAGAAAGGTACTAAACTGCTGCGGCTGCTGGAAGGAACTAGTCTGCTGTGAGTAATACCCTCCATGGTGGAAGTTACTGCCATAACTCTGTAAATATAATTGGAAATGATTATGAGAATCGAGGACTTATTCTACAAATTAGCACAATTTATGTTCGATTTGTATTCGTAAATGTTTCGTTTTTTTGTCAAAGTCCCCCTCTCACTTTTAGAGGAATAGTAATGTAACTATGGTGCGTGGCTATGCTAATTTGCATAGAAATGATGTCATGATGTATGTAGTTAAATGATCCACACAGAAATTTGACTTGTAACAAAGTGTCATTGTGTGAACTACGTTTCAGCTTCATTTATTTAAATTTCTTGTAATAATAGCATATGTCAAAATAACAGATTGCTTTGTGTCAAGGTACATACATAATTTCATTTTAAATAGTGAAAACTGCTTATTATTGTCATATTTCAAAAAATAATTTCATGCCAATAAATACATTTAATGTTTTACAAAACTTGGTAGTTTAGTGCTTTACCTGAGGAATTGCTTGCTGTTGCTGTATAGGCACGTTTCCCTGTTGCTTAGCAGACTTGAAACCCCGGATTACGTTCATAATCGTAAAACTGCACTCATCCCACAAAGGTTCCGGTACTCGAAGCAGCTCGGACTCCATATACCTGCTGAAGTATCTGACTCTCCTCTCGTGCTCACTCAATACTGGGGTTCTTATATTTGAAATCAGGTTCTTTGCCTGCTGCATTATCTGCGAAGCAAAGGCAAATTTAATGAATAAATCAATTATCTTAAATAATTGTTTTTCTGAATGATTTCGTTCATGCAATTATAAAATGCAGTCTACGTAACGAGTATTTTAAATGTTTCAATGTATCTTGGACAATATTCTACGAGGCATTTACCATGTACTCAATTTACGCCGATTTTTTTTAAAGATATATCTTGTTTAAATTTCAAGTCAATACATTTTATGTAAAACAATTTTTATAATTATATCTGGAACCACAATGATAACTTTTGCTGGCAAGAATATTTCGAGCAATAGAACAAAACTAAAAAGTTTATTGTGAAAAAAAAAAAAACCAAAATAAGTTTCCACTTCCTATTGAAATGAAGTTCGTTATTGAGAGTGTGACAATATTGATTTGGTATAGATAAAACAAGGTATTTCATCTATTTACGAGTTAAGTAAGTGTTTTACCTCCATCGCAGACACGTCATCGCTGTCAGCTAATGTGGATGGTGTGGCAGAAGTGGGTAGTTTTCTCGGTTTACACTTTCCTTTGCCTTTGGATTGGGCTTTGGAAGTGCAAGACCCTTCAATCTGTTGACCGTCTTCTAAATCCTCCTGAAGACTCTGGTCATCATCGCCAAAACCATCATCATCCCCTTCATCATCCCCATCTGCATGTACTAATCCAGGGAACTGCAAACACAAAATAAGAGTCCATTGCATATACCAACAGAGCATAATAAAAGGGGAAAAAAGAAAAGAGAATGAAAACACCTTAACTGAAACCACGGACTATTAAACTTACAGTATATGTTGCTGTTGTTCTGTTACGTTGA
Organism: Cyrtodaria siliqua; assembly: GCA_037043455.1. Taxonomy (NCBI): domain Eukaryota; kingdom Metazoa; phylum Mollusca; class Bivalvia; order Adapedonta; family Hiatellidae; genus Cyrtodaria; species Cyrtodaria siliqua. The sequence continues at coordinate 21,125 of JAWPHD010017638.1, read as the reverse complement.
ATATGTGGTCGAAGAAACTGGTACCGCTCCAAAATCTTCTGGTCTGTGTATGAAAGCGTCACCGCAGGAGCGCCAGATTTACGCTTCAACAACTTCACAAATCTGGTTCGCATGTTGCGCATATGTGCATCCACCTGTGTAACTGAAATGTAATAGAAAACAGATGAAAAGTTAGATCTTCTACCAAAAAGTCTGGCTACAGGTAACTTATATAAATATTGTACAACTAATGATTCTGCTAATCAAAGCCAATGTTTCACAGATAGTAGTAATGTTGTAAATACCAATTAAAATATAATCAATCCGAAAAAAACACAGTTCTTTTCAATACATTTTTCTAGGAGAAAATAACATGTTAGTTTTAATTTCAATCATTTTGATTTTCAGAATAAAGCAATTAATGCGTAACATCTACACACCTGTCGGCAGGGGACTTTGAATCTTCTCCCAATCCTCACGGTTGTGCTCAATTAACTCCTGGATTAGTCGTGTTTTCATGTCTTTGTTCTTGTTATGTTCTTGTGATTTGTCATAGAAGATTGGGTTACTGAGCCAAAATTCAGCCAGAGTATCCTGATGTCCGTCTTTCCAGGGGTACCCATTGTCCCCATCACTTGCACCCGTCTTCAGTTTCTTTGTTTGGGATGGTTGAGGCTGGGTTGCTTGGGATACATCAGAGTCTTCCGGATCCGACACGGCATGCTCTGAGACTGGCTCCGTTATTTCTGTGGGGGGCCTTGGTGCAGGGAGAGTTTTGCCTTTTTTACATCGGCGTGGCATATTGAAAATAAAACTGTTGCTCGGACGGATATCAGTTTAAGAATAAGCGCGAGTCGTCTGCGAAATACATTATATACCGATGTGTCACGTGGTCAAATGACGTAATTGAAAACAAAATACGACATAAATGCGATAATGCGAATAAAAAGAGACATTCGCGCGAAATTCGCCAAACACAATTCTACAAATTCTATTGTCGCAATATAGGCACAGAATGTCGCAGATACATTGCAGTTTATTTTTAATTTATTTTCAAATATATCGCAATTATTTCGCTCTTCACAAAGTATTAGATCTATTCGGTGCCCAGACCGTCGGAATTTCTTTCTTGTCTGAAATCAGTCGCATTTTAGTTTCATAAGGTCGCAAACAATTCACAAAGCTTCTCAAATTTCTCGCATGTCTTAATTCGTGGAAACTACAAAGAGAACGGTTTGAGATGGGTTCGCGATCTACGAGATGATTTTGTGAATATATTGAGAGAAATTTTGTCGCACGAATTTTTTCAACATGTTGAATATTCAATCGACAAGAAAACGAAGGCCTGCGACTCATGCGAAGCAATTGAGAGCTTTCGAGACATTTTTGAAACTATCTCGCGAATGCCGTTCGCAAGTGTGTCGCTTACATTCGCAGCCCAGTGTGACAGGGGTTTTAACTGTTGTTTTTTGCTTTCTCTGGGTCGTAGGACTGGCAGAATACACTTGAAAAGACTTTATATTTCTTGAAAACAGGATTTGAAGGAAAAAGAAACAAAAACACTTTGTAAAACGCGTATTTCTGAACTTTAACCTACCCCCAGGAATCAAGGGTGTTCGATTCAGATAGGGAGGTACAACTATGTTAAAAGGAAAGACGGCAGAATCTCGGTAGAGGATATTTGCACGAGTGAGAATACTGTTTTGGGAGCTCACGAGATGAAATAAAGTTGCATTTTACACTGAAAAAAACAACAACCTTGTTATTGTATTTTTCAGTGTTTTTGTGTCTACTTCACATTTGTATTCCCCATTGGTAGCCCCAATTTATAACCGCTTCACTACAGATCAGTAGTTAATACACGACATGAAATATGATCGTGAAATCAACAGGAACAAATATTAAAACAATTATAAAATATATAGTTATCACGTCAAACATCAAACTATCAGCATGAAAATGATTCAACGTTATATTAGATTGTATTGTTAAAGGGAGGTAATCACTATAGAAAAAAGAAGTTCCAAAATGGATTACCACTTTCATTTCAATGAGAAAATTATATAAATCACTGGAAAGCATAAAATAAAAAATAAAACATTTCAATGAGATATTGAAGGTGATCTTCAAAACCTTTACCTGTACAAACGTATTTTTGTGCATTTTCATGACCACGAAGTGTTGCTGTGAGCCCATGTCGAATCCGGAAGTCCACGTGAGTTTAACGCTGTCATATTTGACGTCAAAATAGTTCAAATTGTACGGCATTTCTGGATTACCTAGATATAAAAGTAATTGTATGCGTTTGGTGCATTTTACTTTGTGTAACCGACTATACTCAGTTTTCAGAAGATTCAGTTTTGATTACACGTATTTTAAGAATTTTATTATGTTATACATATCAAATTGTCGTGTAAGCTATATATTTAACAAAATAAGTAAGGTATAGTAATTGTATTTTAAACTTAATTTCTCAGAAAATACTTCGGCTTGAAAGCTTTAACATGTGTTCATGTGATCAGAGCAGACGACTTAAACTCGTTGTGTGATACTTTATTCTCCAGAAATACACCAGTTTATCAAGAATACCCAAAATAATGAGATTATTATTGTTATATTTTGAGGAGGTTTCTTAGAAATTTTGGCTAGTATATACACAACTATTTTATTTTCTCTTTGACCTTCATTGCAAAATGGAACACGTGACAATCATGCCACTGAGAGATGCTATTGCCTCCGTGACCGGAATAATAAAGACGTTGGGTCTAAAACTGCCTTGCCTCTCACTGCTGCGGGTTCGAATCCCCACTGGGAGCTCGCTTTGTCAAGTGAGAAAGTGTTGATTATTACGGATGGCGGGAGTTATATAGTACTGGTTCTACCCAGGAAAATGGGGTGGTCTGCCACTACCAAACAAAAAAAAAGAAAAAAAGAAATCGACCATCATATATGGCCTAACATGTGCTAAAAATGACGTCAAATAATATTCCAATAAAGAAGACTTACCGAAAGCAGTAAGTTTATAACGAGCGACGAAGACACCGATCGAGTTGTTCATGGTCAGAGTGTAGTTGCCGTAATCTGCAACCTCTACGTTTGAAATATTCAAAGCCGCAAATGATGGTAAATTTAATTCCTTGACCTTTTTGGGGATTGGTTTGCCATCGTCACGTGACCACGTGTAGCTCGGATACGGGTAGCCAAGAACATTCATGATGAATAAAGCGCCCGTGCCGACTCGGGCTTGAACATTGTACATTTCGCCACCGGTATCTGGGTTTGGTCTAGGTGAACCTGGAAAGCAGAACATGTCTCCAATTAAAAAAAGTGGATCACTTGATAGTAAAAAACACAAACAAGAGATAAAAGCCGGTTTCAACGATTGAATATTTCTTTTATTCCATTACCTTTGATTAGCATGGGTACACTTACTAAAGCTCAAAACTCAACTATTTTCATGTTTGGGCCATAATTAAAATTACGTTTGGTTGCCCGAACGCGACCGGTCCAAACTGAAATCGGGTCGACTCCAAACTGTTTTTAGTTAAAATATTATTTTCTTTTTTCACCAGTGTTTCTTCTGCATCTTTATTAGTTGAGTTTACCAATTGTTTTAGATAGAAAAAATAACGTGCAAAGTTAATTTTCAACATTGCAATACACACCCAGAATATTAAAATCATCTTTAATAAGTAAAAAAAGTAGTTTTTAAGTCCAAACAAACAGTTAAACAACATTCACAAAAAAAATGGTATACATGGAAGGAAAAAAGAGAAGATATTTCTTACCTACATACCCATCTGAAAAAATCTAAGGTCAGGTTTAGGCAAACAAAGATATTTTTAAGTGTAGCCTTGGTTAATATTCAAAGTAGTTAGACTGTAAACATTGCAAACCATGGAAATATTTAAAATCCTCAAGAAACAGTTTATGTGAAACTTGTGGTTGTACGCGACATTGGATTTAATTTAATCGATAAAACATTTCAAAATAACTACTAACATATACCTGCGTACATGTTCTAACTAAATTGTTTGGCGGTAAATACTTGTCCAGATACGGTTTTATAAATGGCACATCTAACGAAAAACGCAAATGTAGCAAACATCATATCAACTTAGATATAAATGGAGATGAGTATCGAAATTAAATCCCAACGTTTTTCTGTTTATATAATTAGAGTATCTTACATTAGTGATAACTTTATTTAAAAATACACTAAAAAAATGCACTAAAAGAATTAAACAAAATACCGAGCATCTTGCCGTTTGTTTTTTGTCACTGATTTTAATACAATAATAAATAATTACGAAAGTAAGATTCTGCTGATCACAAAGTCACAACGTCACATGTATGATGTCACATAAGGAAAGAAAGCGTACGTGACGTCGTGACTGACTTTAAGTTTAACCATTATCGAAACTTTATAATTGTATTATAACAATCACAGTCAGTACTTAATGCGATAAAGCAGATAACAGATAATGCGATAGTATCGTGTTAACAGTGCTAAGGCAGCCTGGCGTCACGGAATCAAATGTTAAAGGGACACACAGCAATCTGTTGTTGTTTTTTGTAAAACTCGCGGCGTCCCGTTAGTTTTTCTACATAAATTGCATTTGTTTAATCATTAATATTAATTATAAGAATAGTATAAAGCAAATTGGTTTTGCATATTACTAACTGTTGATTATATTTCATCAATGATATTTGTTTGTTTTGTATGGTGTTTTACGTTTTCAACACAGGGAAGGTTATATATGACGGTCGATTTTTTGTGGTGGAGGCAGACCACCCATTTTTCCTGGGTAAAACCATTACTGTACACCTCCCGCCATCCGTAAGAATCGACACTTCCTCACTTCCAAGTCGAGCTCCCAGTGGGATTCGAACTCGCAGCGGTTAGAGTCAAAGGTTTACAACGCAACGTCGTTAATCCCTCGACTACGGAGACGACGTAAAGTTAAACCATTATCGAAACTATATAATTGTATCACAGTCTGAAATAATGCGATAAAGCAGATAACAGATAATAATAATAATAATAATAATAATAATGATAATGATAATAATAATAACAGTGCTAAGGCAGCCTGGCGTCATGAAAACATGTGCTAATATTGCTAAGGCAGCCTGGCGTCATGTAGTCAAACTACCATTTGGCTATACTTGCGACTACTTACAAAAAACTGTCAGATTTTGTCCTCTTGTAGCATTTATTCCATGGTTAAATTTGTTTTTCCCTGTACACATCCAGAAGCCGGCATCTTGACACCTAGCAACAATTGGACCTACTTCAGCATCGGCAGCAATAGTTGCTTGCACGACCACATTATTGGTATAATTGTTGCGGATTTCCCAAACCGGGTCTGGGTTGCCTTCTATCTTACATGTTACTGTGAACGATTGGTTCTCGTTCACCTCGGTATTGTCTAAGCCGAATTTAGGAATGTCCGCTGGATCTGAATAAACAAACAAGTGTTGTCGGTGTTAACCAGATGTAAGAATCATAACTGCTATGGCTTTGTTTTATATGCTATACATATCATGGCGCCATGATGCGCTGCTTATAAAGTAGTTAGAGTATGCGGTACGACTCCATCCACACATTCTGGCGAGGTTTCTGAAGACATCATGCAATGCCTGCATATACAACCGCCGTATTTCAATTTACTAGCCTAAAACACCACACATGTATGCATAACACTCACCAAAGAAAAGAATATAACGCCGATCTAGTCGTTTTATATAAGAATATATTTTCTAACACGTTCAATATTTCCTCTCGAACTATCTAGCTCTTGTCTGATATCTCGTTCCGTATTTGCAATCCTTCTCTTTGGCTAGTCTTCGTAAGAACGCATACAAAAACAGAATATAAAACCACAGGAATTATGATTCTCACAGCTAGGTGTAAACCAAAGAAAACGGTCAAAGACATAACTCACAATATCAATATAATAGTTTTCGAAGGACAGTTACTGTGTATTTTTCACTCTTTTTAAATATCAGTAAAAGAAATATTCCCTTTCGTTCTTTATAATTGAGTTGTCATAATATAACAATAAACAGTTACAGTTATTTCGATGTTATCATTGTGTTGTGTATGTTGTTACCCTCATGTATATAATGCTATATAAGTGTATACATGTTTATTGATTTAGTTGTCAAGTTGATTCTATTAATATCACATATATTATAAATATCTAGGTTGTGTACTGTTTTGATTGACAACCAGTGTTTATATATAATATTCTAGTAATTTCTAAACTATTGCTTACATCATGTGATACATCATATGACTCGTTCAAGGTTAATATGAATACAAGACCATAAAGAAAGGGAGCAGTGCCCTAAGGTTTCTTCGGCGCAATCTTCGGGTTTGCAATGAGCAAGTATGAGCGCAGCATATTATCTCTCGTGAGACCAGGCCTCGAATACTGGTCAAACGTCTGGAACCCCCACACTAAGGATCAGGTGTACATGCTAGCGATGGTACAGCGAATGACTGCTAGATATACAACAAATCGATATAGGAATACTAGCAGTGTCAGCTCCATGTTGGACCATTTTCCGTGGGAATCACTAGAATCCAGAAGGACCAAGGCACAGTTGACCATGTTCTAAAAGCTCGATAATAACCTTGTAGACATTTCCGCTGATCAGTACCTGACTATTGCCTTAGTTCGAACAAGGACACACCACAACAGGAAATATAAGTACAAATCCGCCACCACAAACCTCTACAAGTTCAGTGTCTTACCCTGTACCATTGGGACGTGGAGCTCCTTAACATACACCGTTTATAAGCTCCTATCTTGGTATCTTTCAAGCAGGGGCTCTCTCAAACCTACTAGGTCGTATGTGACTGACATTAATTATCTTATGTAGAACCAAAAACACGCATTACTACAAACAACAATTACAAGGTTGATAAGAATCAAGACATGTGTTATTGCAAACACAAACAAGCAAGACATGTGTTATAACAAACACAAAAGGGTTCACAATTAGGCTACCGATTTTACAGAATTCACTGTTGCGAATTGATATTATGAATGGAAATGCTTTACCACAACATATACATAAAATCAATGTAGTTGTTAAGCAATATTATCATTATAAAATAAACATCCAGCCGTTTCTTACACGCTATGACGCTTGCTACTGATATGTTTAGCTCAATGCGTGCTCGTATAGGAGTAAACATACAGAATATATGAACAGAACAGAACGTAGTTTTTTTATTTAACTTGCACATACGTACACACGTACATCGTTATATATACATACATAAATGTTCCTGCATATGCTTATCTTTGAGATGATAAGTTAGAACGTGGTAAGTATTTCTAATAATTAACGGTAATCAAGTGGTAAGTGTTTTTGTAATTTGAAGAACATTCTTGTAAAGTTAATGACACATATGGCAACATCTAGTAAGCTAGTTTATACATAAACACGAACAGATGAAGAGAATGTATTCTTCGATATCGTTAGCTCAATACATGTAACGGTTACTAAAAGTTTCTTGATAAAACCTCGGGTGATTAAAAACACATACTTACATTGAACATCGATGGTTACAACCTCAACCGTGACGTTAGCACCGGTTTCATTGTCGCCCGGAAGTGACGTATTAAATGCGTGACATATGTAATCACCAGCGTCCTTTCGATTTATGTTTATCATTTCTAATTTTATTCCTTCCTGGTAAAAACTGTTGCCTGTAGCATTTTTGGTCCAGTAAATAGTGATGTTGGGTTGCTCAGTTACGTTGCACACAATCAGAAGATTGTCACCTTCGATAATCTTATGCTTTGCTGGTTTCTTATCAACATCATCTATGAAAGGATATTAGAAATGTGAAAAATGGTCCTATAAAAATTGCAGCATCCAAACGCAATGGCACCGTAGGTCCGCACTGCACCACAAACAAATTAAATGTACAATCAGTTTATAGTACAGCACAAAACCACACTTAAACAATGATAGACGCCGCCAACTCTGTAGGATGGGATAGAATAACAACATTGATCGCATGTACGGGCAATGTTGTACCACCGCCAGACCGCAAAGCAACAAGTTGTGAATACAAAATGAGAAAACCGGTCCTATAAAAATTAAACACTGCTGGTACTACTGCTAATACTACAGCCACTGCTGGTACTACTACTAATACTACAGCCACTGCTGGTACTACTGCTAATACTACAGCCACTGCTGGTACTACTGCTAATACTACAGCCACTGCTGGTACTACTACTAATACTACAGCCACTGCTGGTACTACTACTAATACTACAGTCACTGCTGGTGCTACTTCTAATACTACAGCCACTGCTGGTGCTACTGCTAATACTACAGCCATTGCTGGTACTACTGCTAATACTACAGCCACTGCTTGTACTACTGATAATACTACAGCCACTGCTGGTACTACTATTAATACTACAGCCACTGCTGGTACTACTACTAATACTACAGTCACTGCTGGCACTACTACTAATACTACAGTCACTGCTGGTGCTACTACTAATACTACAGCCACTGATGGTACTACTGTTAATACTACAGTCACTGCTGGTACTACTGCTAATACTACAGTCACTGCTGGTACTACTGCTAATACTACAGCCACTGCTTGTACTACTGCTAATACTACAGCCACTGATGGTACTACTGCTAATACTACAGCCACTGCTTGTACTACTGCTAATACTACAGCGACTGATGGTACTACTGCTAATACTACAGTCACTGCTGGTACTACTGCTAATACTACAGCCACTGCTGGTACTACTACTAATACTACAGCCACTGCTGGTACTACTACTAATACTACAGTCACTGCTGGCACTACTACTAATACTACAGTCACTGCTGGTGCTACTACTAATACTACAGCCACTGATGGTACTACTGCTAATACTACAGTCACTGCTGGTACTACTGCTAATACTACAGCCGCTGCTGGTACTACTGCTAATACTACAGTCACTGCTGGTACTACTGCTAATACTACAGTCACTGCTGGTACTACTACTAATACTACACTACAGCCAGTGCTAGTACTACTACTACTACTACAGCCACTGCTGGTACTACTACTAATACTACAGTCACTGCTGGTACTACTGCTAATACTACAGCCACTGCTGGTACTACTGCTAATACTACAGTCACTGCTGGTACTTTTGCTAATACTACAGTCACTGTTGGTACTACTGCTAATACTACAGTCACTGCTGGTACTACTGCTAATACTACAGTCACTGCTGGTACTACTGCTAATACTACAGCCACTGCTGGTACTACTACTAATACTACAGTCACTGCTGGTACTACTACTATTACTACAGCCACTGCTGGTACTTCTGCTAATACTACAGTCACTGCTGGTACTACTACTAATACTACAGTCACTGCTGGTACTACTACTAATACTACAGTCACTGCTGGTACTACTACTAATATTACAGCCACTGCTGGTACTACTACTAATACTACACTACAGCCAGTGCTAGTACTAATACTAATACTACAGCCACTGCTGGTACTACTACTAATACTACAGTCACTGCTGGTACTACTGCTAATACTACAGCCACTGATGGTACTACTTCTAATACTACAGTCACTGCTGGTACTACTCCTAATACTAAAGTCACTGTTGGTACTACTGCTAATACTACAGTCACTGCTGGTACTACTGCTAATACTACAGCCACTGCTGGTACTACTGCTAATACTACAGTCACTGCTGGTACTACTACTAATACTACAGCCACTGCTGGTACTACTGCTAATACTACAGTCACCGCTGGTACTACTGCTAATACTACAGTCACTGCTGGTACTACTGCTGATACTACAGTCACTGCTGGTACTACTGCTAATACTACAGCCACTGCTGGTACTACTGCTAATACTACAGTCACTGCTGGTACTACTACTAATACTACAGCCACTGCTGGTACTACTGCTAATACTACAGCGACTGCTGGTACTACTGCTAATACTACAGCGACTGCTGGTACTACTGCTAATACTACAGTCACTGCTGGTACTACTGCTAATACTACAGCCACTGCTGGTACTACTGCTAATACTACAGCGACTGCTGGTACTACTGCTAATACTACAGCCACTGCTGGTACTACTGCTAATACTACAGCCACTGCTGGTACTACTACTAATACTACAGCCACTGCTGGTACTACTACTAATACTACAGCCACTGCTGGTACTACTGATAATATTGAAGCCACTGCTGGTACTACTGCTAATACTACAGTCACTGCTGGTACTACTGCTAGTAATACAGCCACTGCTGGTACTACTGCTAGTACTACAGCCACTGCTGGTACTACTGCTAATACTACAGTCACTGCTGGTACTACTGCTAATACTACAGCCACTGCTGGTACTACTGCTACTACTACAGCCACTGCTGGTACTACTACTAATACTACAGCCACTGCTGGTACTACTGCTTATACTACAGCCACTGCTGGTACTACTGCTAATACTACAGTCTCTGCTGGTACTACTGCTAATACTACAGTCACTGCTGGTACTACTGCTAATACTACAGCCACTGCTGGTACTACTACTACTACTACAGCCACTGCTGGTACTACTGCTAATACTACAGTCACTGCTGGTACTACTGCTAATACTACAGCGACTGCTGGTACTACTGCTAATACTACAGTCACTGCTGGTACTACTGCTAATACTACAGTCACTGCTGGTGCTACTGCTAATACTACTGCCACTGCTGGTACTACTGCTAATACTACAGTCACTGCTGGTACTACTGCTAATACTACAGTCACTGCTGATACAACTGCAAATACTACAGCCTCTGCTGGTACTACTGCTAATACTACAGTCACTGCTGGTACTACTGCTAATACTACAGCCACTGCTGGTACTACTGCTAATACTACAGCCACTGCTGGTACTACTGATAATACTACAGCCACTGGTGGTACTACTACTAATACTACAGCCACTGCTGGTACTACTACTAATACTACAGCCACTGCTGGTACTACTACTAATACTACAGCCACTGCTGGTACTACTGATAATACTACAGTCACTGCTGGTACTACTGCCAATACTACAGCCACTGCTGGTACTACTGCCAATACTACAGCCACTGCTGGTACTACTGCCAATACTACAGCCACTGCTGGTACTACTGCTAATACTACAGCCACTGCTGGTACTACTGCTAATACTACAGCCACTGCTGGTACTACTGCTAATTCTACAGCCGCTGCTGGTACTACTTCTAATACTACAGCCGCTGCTGGTACTACTTCTAATACTACAGCCGCTGCTGGTACTACTGCTAATACTACAGCCGCTGCTGGTACTACTGCTAATACTACAGCCGCTGCTGGTACTACTGCTAATACTACAGCCGCTGCTGGTACTACTGCTAATACTGCAGCCGCTGCTGGTACTACTGCTAATACTGCAGCCGCTGCTGGTACTACTGCTAATACTGCAGCCGCTGCTGGTACTACTGCTAATACTGCAGCCGCTGCTGGTACTACTGCTAATACTACAGCCGCTGCTGGTACTACTGCTAATACTACAGCCGCTGCTGGTACTACTGCTAATACTACAGCCGCTGCTGGTACTACTGCTAATACTACAGCCGCTGCTGGTACTACTGCTAATACTACAGCCACTGCTGGTACTACTGCTAATACTACAGTCACTGCTGGTACTACTGCTAAAACTACAGCCACTGCTGGTACTACTGCTAATACTACAGCCACTGCTGGTACTACTACTAATACTACAGTCACTGCTGGTACTACTACTAATTCTACAGTCACTTCTGGTACTACTACTAATACTACAGCCACTGCTGGTACTACTGCTAATACTACAGTCACTTCTGGTACTACTGCTAATACTACAGTCACTGCTGGTACTACTGCTAATACTACAGCCACTGCTGGTACTACTGCTAATACTACAACCACTGCTGGTACTACTGCTAATACTACAGCCGCTGCTGGTACTACTACTAATACTACAGTCGCTGCTGGTACTACTACTAATACTACAGTCGCTGCTGGTACTACTGCTAATACTACAGCCGCTGCTGGTACTACTACTAATACTACAGTCACTGCTGGTACTACTACTAATACTACAGCCACTGCTGGTACTACTGGTAATACTACAGCCACTGCTGGTACTACTACTAATTCTACAGTCACTTCTGGTACTACTACTAATACTACAGCCACTGCTGGTACTACTACTAATACTACAGTCACTGCTGGTACTACTACTAATTCTACAGTCACTTCTGGTACTACTACTAATACTACAGCCACTGCTGGTACTACTACTAATACTACAGCCACTGCTGGTACTACTGCTAATACTACAGTCACTTCTGGTACTACTGCTAATACTACAGTCACTGCTGGTACTACTGCTAATACTACAGCCACTGCTGGTACTACTGCTAATACTACAGCCACTGCTGGTACTACTACTAATACTACAGCCACTGCTGGTACTACTGCTAATACTACAGCCGCTGCTGGTACTACTACTAATACTACAGTCACTGCTGGTACTACTACTAATACTACAGCCACTGCTAGTACTACTGCTAGCACTACAGCCGCTGCTGGTACTACTACTTATACTACAGTCACTGCTGGTACTACTGCTAGCACTACAGCCGCTGCTGGTACTACTACTTATACTACAGTCACTGCTAGTACTACTGCTAGCACTACAGCCGCTGCTGGTACTACTACTTATACTACAGCCACTGCTGGTACTACTACTAATACTACAGCCACTGCTGGTACTACTGCTAATACTACAGCCACTGCTGGTACTACTGCTAGTACTACAGTCACTGCTGGTACTACTGCTAATACTACAGTCACTGCTGGTACTACTGCTAGTAATACAGCCACTGCTGGTACTACTGCTAGTACTACAGCCACTGCTGGTACTACTGCTAATACTACAGTCAATGCTGGTACTACTGCTAATACTACAGCCACTGCTGGTACTACTGCTACTACTACAGCCACTGCTGGTACTACTACTAATACTACAGCCACTGCTGGTACTACTGCTTATACTACAGCCACTGCTGGTACTACTGCTAATACTACAGTCTCTGCTGGTACTACTGCTAATACTACAGTCACTGCTGGTACTACTGCTAATACTACAGCCACTGCTGGTACTACTACTACTACTACAGCCACTGCTGGTACTACTGCTAATACTACAGTCACTGCTGGTACTACTGCTAATACTACAGCGACTGCTGGTACTACTGCTAATACTACAGTCACTGCTGGTACTACTGCTAATACTACAGTCACTGCTGGTGCTACTGCTAATACTACTGCCACTGCTGGTACTACTGCTAATACTACAGTCACTGCTGGTACTACTGCTAATACTACAGTCACTGCTGATACAACTGCAAATACTACAGCCTCTGCTGGTACTACTGCTAATACTACAGTCACTGCTGGTACTACTGCTAATACTACAGCCACTGCTGGTACTACTGCTAATACTACAGCCACTGGTGGTACTACTACTAATACTACAGCCACTGCTGGTACTACTACTAATACTACAGCCACTGCTGGTACTACTACTAATACTACAGCCACTGCTGGTACTACTGATAATACTACAGTCACTGCTGGTACTACTGCCAATACTACAGCCACTGCTGGTACTACTGCCAATACTACAGCCACTGCTGGTACTACTGCCAATACTACAGCCACTGCTGGTACTACTGCTAATACTACAGCCACTGCTGGTACTACTGCTAATACTACAGCCACTGCTGGTACTACTGCTAATTCTACAGCCGCTGCTGGTACTACTTCTAATACTACAGCCGCTGCTGGTACTACTTCTAATACTACAGCCGCTGCTGGTACTACTGCTAATACTACAGCCGCTGCTGGTACTACTGCTAATACTACAGCCGCTGCTGGTACTACTGCTAATACTACAGCTGCTGCTGGTACTACTGCTAATACTGCAGCCGCTGCTGGTACTACTGCTAATACTGCAGCCGCTGCTGGTACTACTGCTAATACTGCAGCCGCTGCTGGTACTACTGCTAATACTGCAGCCGCTGCTGGTACTACTGCTAATACTACAGCCGCTGCTGGTACTACTGCTAATACTACAGCCGCTGCTGGTACTACTGCTAATACTACAGCCGCTGCTGGTACTACTGCTAATACTACAGCCGCTGCTGGTACTACTGCTAATACTACAGCCACTGCTGGTACTACTGCTAATACTACAGTCACTGCTGGTACTACTGCTAAAACTACAGCCACTGCTGGTACTACTGCTAATACTACAGCCACTGCTGGTACTACTGCTAATACTACAGCCACTGCTGGTACTACTACTAATACTACAGTCACTGCTGGTACTACTACTAATTCTACAGTCACTTCTGGTACTACTACTAATACTACAGCCACTGCTGGTACTACTGCTAATACTACAGTCACTTCTGGTACTACTGCTAATACTACAGTCACTGCTGGTACTACTGCTAATACTACAGCCACTGCTGGTACTACTGCTAATACTACAACCACTGCTGGTACTACTGCTAATACTACAGCCGCTGCTGGTACTACTACTAATACTACAGCCGCTGCTGGTACTACTACTAATACTACAGTCGCTGCTGGTACTACTGCTAATACTACAGTCGCTGCTGGTACTACTGCTAATACTACAGCCGCTGCTGGTACTACTACTAATACTACAGCCACTGCTGGTACTACTGGTAATACTACAGCCACTGCTGGTACTACTACTAATTCTACAGTCACTTCTGGTACTACTACTAATACTACAGCCACTGCTGGTACTACTACTAATACTACAGTCACTGCTGGTACTACTACTAATTCTACAGTCACTTCTGGTACTACTACTAATACTACAGCCACTGCTGGTACTACTACTAATACTACAGCCACTGCTGGTACTACTGCTAATACTACAGTCACTTCTGGTACTACTGCTAATACTACAGTCACTGCTGGTACTACTGCTAATACTACAGCCACTGCTGGTACTACTGCTAATACTACAGCCACTGCTGGTACTACTACTAATACTACAGCCACTGCTGGTACTACTGCTAATACTACAGCCGCTGCTGGTACTACTACTAATACTACAGTCACTGCTGGTACTACTACTAATACTACAGCCACTGCTAGTACTACTGCTAGCACTACAGCCGCTGCTGGTACTACTACTTATACTACAGTCACTGCTGGTACTACTGCTAGCACTACAGCCGCTGCTGGTACTACTACTTATACTACAGTCACTGCTAGTACTACTGCTAGCACTACAGCCGCTGCTGGTACTACTACTTATACTACAGCCACTGCTGGTACTACTACTAATACTACAGCCACTGCTGGTACTACTGCTAATACTACAGCCACTGCTGGTACTACTGCTAGTACTACAGTCACTGCTGGTACTACTGCTAATACTACAGCCACTGCTGGTACTACTGCTAATACTACATTCACTGCTGGTACTACTACTATTTCTTTTCTACACTTGTTACACACTCTAATCACATCTTGCCATGTGACTAGTGTATGAATGAATGAATGGATGGATGGATGGATGAATAAATGAATGAATGAATGAATGAATGAATGAATGAATGAATGAATGAATGAATGAATGAATGAATGAATGAATGAATGAATGAATGAATGAATGAATGAATGAATGCGCCATATTCTAACACAATAAATACGTACCATTTCTTGTAATTATATTCTCAATCTCGTGCATTATATATATGTATGGGGGAATACGACTGTGAAATATATAAAGCATAGGATCTCAAATAAAATAGTAAACATCACAAAACTCAGTTTAACACACACAAATTGTCCTATTGAGACGCAGCTACATCAATAATGAAACCACGAATCTGTTCTGACCGAATAGTGTATTCCTGTGTGAATCCTCGGGTACATACAATCGATCCGTTTCAACTTATACCGTGTTAAACATGTTCAAGTAGTTACATATACATCTTCCTATACATATATTACTGTTCTACACACATTTTTACATATTTCGCTTATCCTTTTTACATTTAGCAACAAAAACATGTTTTTACATTTAACTCCTTTTTTTATTACATTTAGCGACGCTCACGTTTTTACATTTAAAGGCTGTTGCATTTACATTTAGCCACCAGTATTACATTAAGCGCAAACGTTTTTACATTTAGCGACGTTTTTACATTTATATGGTCGCATTGAGTTGGTTAATTTAAACATCGAGATGGGCGTAGCCCATCGAGGTGATTAATTTAACCAACGAGATGAAACAATACTCTATTTGTTTTGTAGCATGTCCATTTCATCTCCCTGCCATACTCTAACGTCCAATAACTGGTAGCTGTAGTACACCATTTATACTGACAGGTGTTATATTCAATTAAATGATTTACACCTTTGCTATTACAAAGAGAATTTTCAGTGACCATGCTACAAAAGTAATGAACGAACGTCGTAGGTCATTTTGAACATTCTCAGCACACGTTAATGGTCAATGAAGCTTCTTATACAAAAGCCATCAATGTAATGTACAGTGATGAATACGCGATATTTGTATAGCTGGAATCAAAATAACTTGTAGTATGAGACTATATGATATAACTAGTAGTATGAGACTATATGATATAACATGTAGTATGAGACTATATGATATAACATGTAGTATGAGACTGTATGATATAACTAGTAGTATGAGACTGTATGATATAACTAGTAGTATGAGACTATATGATATAACTAGTAGTATGAGACTATATGATATAACATGTAGTATGAGACTATATGATATAACTAGTAGTATGAGACTGTATGATATAACTAGTAGTATGAGACTATATGATATAACTAGTAGTATGAGACTATATGATATAACTAGTAGTATGAGACTATATGATATAACTAGTAGTATGAGACTATATGATATAACATGTAGTATGAGACTATATGATATAACTAGTAGTATGAGACTATATGATATAACTAGTAGTATGAGACTATATGATATAACATGTAGTATGAGACTATATGATATAACTAGTAGTATGAGACTATATGATATAACTAGTAGTATGAGACTATATGATATAACTAGTAGTATGAGACTATATGATATAACTAGTAGTATGAGACTATATGATATAACATGTAGTATGAGACTATATGATATAACTAGTAGTATGAGACTATATGATATAACTAGTAGTATGAGACTATATGATATAACATGTAGTATGAGACTATATGATATAACATGTAGTATGAGACTTTATGATATAACATGTAGTATGAGACTGTATGATATAACTAGTAGTATGAGACTGTATGATATAACTAGTAGTATGAGACTATATGATATAACTAGTAGTATGAGACTATATGATATAACTAGTAGTATGAGACTATATGATATAACATGTAGTATGAGACTGTATGATATAACTAGTAGTATGAGACTATATGATATAACTAGTAGTATGAGACTATATGATATAACATGTAGTATGAGACTATATGATATAACTAGTAGTATGAGACTGTATGATATAACTAGTAGTATGAGACTATATGATATAACTAGTAGTATGAGACTATATGATATAACTAGTAGTATGAGACTATATGATATAACTAGTAGTATGAAACTATATGATATAACATGTAGTATTAGACTATATGATATAACTAGTAGTATGAGACTATATGATATAACATGTAGTATGAGACTATATGATATAACATGTAGTATGAGACTATATGATATAACTAGTAGTATGAGACTGTATGATATAACATGTAGTATGAGACTATATGATATAACTAGTAGTATGAGACTGTATGATATAACATGTAGTATGAGACTATATGATATAACTAGTATGTATAAACGAAAAGAAATGCCAATGAACTGTACCTGGGATTGGATTTCCAAGCGAAACTGTTAAACACACTGCTGCAACGACACATACGTGTAACATACACATAGCAGACGACATATTTCGCGTGAATTGTAACTAAAACCTCCAGTAATATTTAACTCCTTGTCTTTTCACTGACAAGAAGTATGAGAACGGGTATTGTGTTGATATGGACTTTATTTATTTTATTAATCTCCTATCTTGAGTAACTTACACGATAACTGTATTTTAAAGCGACACACGCAGTCTTGAAGTATTTATCATGCAATGAAATTACACCCCGATTTATTAATCCAATATCCTGTTAACTTTAAACTTGCTTGTATATATTAAATTAAAGTTAAATACAACTTGGAAGTTTTCAATTTTTTTTCTTTTGCCATAAGTTTAAATAAATTATTGGTGAAATATAATCAACAATAAGTAATATGCAATGTTTACTTCTTATTCTACTATCTATACTTATATATTTTATTATTCTATATTTGAAATATAATCTCAATCAACAAGTAGAAATATTCAAACACAATTTGATTGAACTTTTCAAATAATGATTGTAAGATTGTCGTATGTCCCCTTAAGGTCACATGCGAGTGTGTCACATCGATACAATCTCGATATACTATTTATTTGCCTTTTGTGCAATCCCATCACGTTACTAACCCCCATTGACATTATAGGGCAATGATAACACCATATTGCTATCTACGCATCATTACACATGTGAGATTGGGCAATGCTAACTAATATACTATTGTTATCTATATCTCATTACGTCTGGGAGTAGAGATACATAAAACAAATAATACTAATAATTTAAACACATTTTTGGAAATCAGGTTGTGATTCTTCTTGTCACGGAGGAGTTAACATTACTTTTATATTGAAAAACTAGATCAGGGGTTTGTTAATACACTTTTGCAAAGGGTTTTATAGTAAATGTAGTCCTGGTGGAGTAGCTATTTAGTTATACAAAAGTTACACTGACATAAGGGTAAGAGTGAGGGTTCCTGGTTAATATCTCAAGCATCATGTTTGCCACTGACCGTTCTTAAGCGATACCCTGTTTGTGTATTTTTTTGCCCCGTACTGTACTTCTAAAAACAATGTTATCCATGTCCTTGTTTTTATTTTATTTTGAAAGCGTGCTTTTGGTTGACTACGTTTTAATGCGTTGACCAACATTACCTATTCGACTTTTGTATCTACTTTTAGGACTGTTTAAGTCCTTCTCTAGAAAATTAAATAATAAACGAAACATATACCCCAGAAATGGTGCTCGGGGAACATCTCCACGTCTAAGTACACTCCTACGTCTAGGGGTACACTAGGTTCATGTTGCTGCTGACAAATTGAGCATATATGTAGTCGCAGGAGTGAGTAGGGGATAAATAATAAAGTCAAGATTAATATCACCTCTCTTGTCATAAATATGTTTCTTCAATCGAGAGATGTAAATCGAGAAAAGAAGCGACATTATCAGAAATATTAGCTTTGTCGAGCCGCTTTATATTACTGACCATAGACACCATTAATATCAAGACACCATTAACTGATGTTTAAATACCAAAACACGGTATTTCAAAAATAGTTATCTGTTGTATTATCTTTGAACTCATTAAAAGGGCAACAACTATGTAAAGCTTTTTGCTATAATTAATGCCGGAGTTGTCGCCTTTTGACTAACGCGTTGTACTATTCTGTATACAAAATGTATCACTTACATACGTACTCGTATCTATATATGTTATTAAAGTCAGAGTGGTTGTTTTAATAAATAATGAAAAGGGAATCGCTTGGAAACCACAAAGAAATAAAAGTAGCATACTCTATTTTGATGGGTCTGTTCATGAGAAGTTATTTAATTACTCGCATCCGAACGACTAACTGTATTTTATTCACCGATAAATTAAAGGTACGTATTTATTATTTCGATTCTAACACAGCAATAACCCCATTGTTTACGCTATTATGGGGGGCAGTATATATTATATCGGAGGTCAAGGTAATTAGGCTGCTTTGTTTACAGGCTGTTCCACTGGGCGCCCCCGTATGCAAAGTTCTGCGCGGTACAATATGTTTAAATGCACTAGTAGTCACGTGACAAACAATTAAGTATTTTATCGTAAAATAACATACAACTCTTCTCTATATATATATATGAAAGACTGCGCAGGTAGTGTTAGAATGTGTATTAAAGTGTCACATATAAAATAACATATATGCATACATCACAGTACAATTTCAATGTTTTATATCCAGCTGTATACCCGACTTATGAGACACTGAACAACATTATGTACACATATTTTTCACTTTTAGAATGTTCATAAACCATGACACTAGAGGTCACAAAATAAAAATAAAAAACAAAAAAAGAGAAACCATTCACAAATTAAAACAAAAGTTAACAGTGTTTGAACTTGAACTATTGTATATGAGAAAAGCTTGCCTTTATTTAGACCAAACCTTATTTTGGGATAACAATAAGGTAAGAGTGAGATTAAGTACACCCTAAAACATGGGTTAACAACACCCTCCACTCCCACCCACACATACACACCCATTCCCGTGGAGTGGTTTTGACACTGTCCGGTCCAAGCCGGTTTTCATATTGTTAATCCATTAATTTATATATCTTTCCTTGTATGTGTTATTTGTTGTTGTTAGAGTTAGGTTTGGTGCACCCTAGAACCTGGTTTAAACCCCCATCGGCTTTTTGTCACTGGCCGTACCAAGGCTGTAACACTATTGTCATCTTCTTTGTATTGTTGACGTCACATACATTGCTTTTGATTAATATTGTAATTGTTATTTGTGTTAATGCTTGTCTGTGGTTTCCGGTTCGACTTATATACCTACTTTTAAACCTACTTATATATCCAACAGGAATTGTAGAACCACAGTCAACCAAAAGCACTCATAGAAACACATTTAAATCTCTACAATGTTAATGAACTGTACCACCATATAATTTTGACCATGGCAAATTTTGAGCCTTTGCATGAGTGACTATTTGAGACAGGTTTGAGTGTGTAAAAAAAAAAAAAAAAAAAAAAAAAAAATGTGT
>JAWPHD010017637.1:0-43618 GCA_037043455.1 Cyrtodaria siliqua | reverse complement strand
GCCTGCTTCTTATTTCTGACCGTCATATATGGCATAATATGTGCTAAAAATGACGTAAAAAACAGTCAAACAAAACATTTTAGTAACATTCTATTGTATCAACCAACGAATTTACATTGGTGAAATGACGGAGAAACTAAATACTTAGATCACCCGTGTGGTTCCAGAGCTAGGATAGGGCCATTACTTATTCGGACAAAAGGGTAAACTGTGCCCCAAATTCATGTTCATGTTGTCATGTTCATTAAAGGTCTTCATCTTCACCCCTGTATTGTTTCAGGTGCTTATTGAGTTGTCGCAGAAACCAATGATCGTGTCTCCAGCGAAAAATGTTTACAAAAAAAATAAAAATGCATATATATTGATACATCTTTTTTTTCTTCATTTGAACAATGTAATAATATTCAATAAGCCAAAAAAGGAAACTGTTCAGTAAAATCGAAGTTTAGCACCTTTCTAGAAGAGCTCATTATATAACAGCCAATTAACCTGAAACGATGAAAGAAAACATGAAACGATCAAATTATGTACCAATCCACTCGTTAATCGTTGGTAACCCGCCATGTTATTAAAAAGACAATTTAACGGAACATACCTTGTTATTAATTTCATTTAATATTTATAAGGCAGTTAGTGAATGATTAAGCAAATGTGATATTGTGTATTCTAAGGAGCCAGAAGATTGACAATTAGCTTTAATAGTCACATTATCACGGCTGAAGCAATCGATCGAGACGCTGAACAAACACCAGACATGAAATGATCTCCTTCGCGGGATGCTTGGAGCGAGCACCTGTGCACGGTCGCAGCAATTAGCAACGTGTCTGAGTAAACAGTACGTTGTCAATACGCTATCAAGTTGAGAACATGGTCAGAACTGCTGCGGCGCGATGATCAAATCCACGCGTGTCGAGGTACTACTAGTAGATATTCAGGTTATTCCGCGTTTCTCAATATTTTGAATATCATGTCTGATAACAAACTATCTCCGAGAAGAGGTGAGTATACGAGTTATTATTATTATTATTATTATTATTATTATTATTATTAAGTAGTAGTAGTAGCAGCAGTAGCAGCAGCTGCAGTTTTTTTAAATGTTTTTGTGTTAGCTGAACTTTGTATGCATTATTTCTCCTAAGACGGCATTCATTTTGACTCAAACGTGATGGCATCGATTGCTTAAGTTATCCAATAAACCTGTATATTATAAAAAAACACGTCGTCTTGGAACGTTTAGGCAAGTTGTCCGCGGGAAAACGCGGCTTGTGTTTGAAGCTAAACATCTTCAACTTACCTGCACATAACATATTAAGTCTGAACATATACACTAAACCAAATTGCTAAGTATCAACCTAAGAATATGTCAATAATATTCTCATTGTTTTGTGTATTTTGAGCTTGA
Organism: Cyrtodaria siliqua; assembly: GCA_037043455.1. NCBI lineage: Eukaryota > Metazoa > Mollusca > Bivalvia > Adapedonta > Hiatellidae > Cyrtodaria > Cyrtodaria siliqua. The sequence goes on along the minus strand of JAWPHD010017637.1, from coordinate 42,216 downwards.
CTAGAGATACGATTAAACTGCAAAATAATGAGTGTAAATCGTCTACATATTTTAAAACTTTTAAGTCAATGTGTTTTCTTAGAAATAAGTTATATGGGTATAGGATTTTATCAAGTACTTCGAATTAGTGAAGCTTTCGATGTTTCTAATTCTAAAATAAGCCAGTTAAAATTATTTTGACACAAATGCGTTTGCAAAAGAAATTTTCGAAATATTTAATGTTAACGCTGAATTACAGTTACTTGAATTTCAAACAATATTCAATTTAAAGGGAGGTAATTTAAGATTATCCATATTTCATTTTTTATAGACAGAGAATCTGCGATAAATGGTCAACTTTTTATGTTTTTTTCTATTATTTCATACCAATTTAAGAATTTTATATCTTTAAGCGATCTTTGACTCATGTTATGTGTTTTATCAGCACATTTCATGTTTCCATATAAAGGGAGGGTAACTCTCAAAAGATGTAACAATTTAAACAAAAAATAAATGTTTTACAAATTATGGGTCAAAACAAAATACTTATCATATATCTTTTCTAAAATATATTTAAAATAAGAAAATTAGTTCAGATACAAAAGTTGATACTTAGCATTTTGTTCAGTATAGTTATGTGCGCGCTTCGTAGAAAAACAGCACATTTCTTTAGTTAAGGATGTTGGCTTGGCAAGTTTTGACATCTTCAAGTCTAAACATTTTATTTTTTAAATCATAGTTTTATTTGACAACAGAATTGTTTCATTTTTTCCATTCTAGTAGATATGGATATAATGTAGGATTTAAGATGGTAACATACCAAATTTTAAGCAAATTTTTTTTTTTCATATTTTTTCCGTGTCGTTTGTGATCATTTTTTGTTGTATGGGTAGCTCCGATTAGAATTTATCCTTTTGCTATAGAATAAATCTGATTTTGATTTTTCAGTAGTGGAATACATATATAAAAGTAGATACTGAGCTAATTTTATTTTCGATCTCCATGTCAATATTGTGTGTACAGTATTTTACATTGAAAATGTCAAAATAAGTCCAAAATGAGTGTAATTTAAAGAATTTTTAATAAAAAATCATTAGAAGCCTGGTGACCTATATATTTTTTTACTTGTTTTGAAAGAAATGTCATAAGACCTTGACATATACAAGTTTTAAAAAAAGTTGATCATTAGAACATATTTTTGTATCTTGAATTAATTTCAAAACAAAAGTGGGTGCGGTACAGTCCATATATGTTTGCTTTTTAAAGTAAAAAGACGAACGAGGATTACAATTGCTTTTGTATGATTTGAAAGATATGTATGTTTGCAATCGAAAATTAATTGTTGTTTTTCGATAAACATAATGTTATGAAAACAATTGTGAAAATGTTCAATGACAATATTTTTCCTGTTTTTAGGGAAATTTTGAAGTTAGAAATATGTGCCTTCTTCAATGACGTCTAGTGGGAAAAAAAGTGTGGTGACCTAGCCTTTTTTTGATAATTTTGAATCTAGATTATACCAAAGAAGCTTTTAATATGAATTTAAACAAAATCTCATCACTACGTCCTTTTCCAGCCAACCTCCTTAAGTATTGTTTCTCACAACATTTGTTTATTATGTGTGTACACATTATAACGTTTTGAAAGTTGGACATTTTATGCCATATCTAACTGTACTATTTCGATATTATACTTTCCCGTACGATAATGTCCATTTCCTGAAAAAGTTACTTCCAAAATGGAACCAAATGAATTATTTGATGTTCATAAATTATACGTAATTACGTAAAGCCGTACTTTGACTTTTAGACCTTGGTCGACTGTTGGACATAGCGTGTTTGGTGTGTGGAGATCGAAGCTCGGGTCGGCATTACGGTGTCTTCAGCTGCGACGGTAATCACACTATTTGTGTTCAATCATAGTTGATAGGAGAGGCAATTGTTGAACATAAAGTTAAAAATAGATTTACAAAAACCGACCTTCTTGGAAAAAGGATTGTTTTCCCTAATAATTGGGCATTGAGAAAACTTGTTCTTTCAAATAAAATTGTGTTGTCGATGATATATAGTATTTAAACGATGTCGGATTGATTACAAAATGAAAATATTATTTGGATTCCATATACATTGTACAGTTCAAGATGCAATAAGTGTAAACAGTTGGTTTATGAACATGTTTTGCGTATACCCATTGTACCAAACTTGAGTGTATATATAGTGTCGTCCATTCGTCGATGTGGTATGTACATGCATATCGAACAGCGAATGTTTCAATTTGGAAAATATTACTTTTCTGTATGACTGAAGGCACACTTGTAAATTTTATCAAAACAGAAAAGAAATACTGTATTTAGATTTATTACCTATAAGAATGATCCAATACTGTTCCATTGTTGTGCGGCACTGTTTATTGTGTTGTTGTTTTCTTCAGTAAACAATCAGGCATACACAGTTTTTATTCAGTTTTATATTATAGATTTGTTTTTATTTCTTTAAAGGTTGCTCCGGATTTTTCAAGCGTACCATCCACAAGAAGCGCGAGTACGTGTGTAAAGATTCGGGAAACATGCGGGGCAAATGTCTGATGGACAAGTCACGTCGCAATCAGTGCCGTGCATGTAGGCTGGATAAATGCCTTAAAGTTAACATGGACGCAAATGGTAACGCTGTCAAAGTTATCCTCGTGTTATTTTAGATGAGAGCTCCTCCATATGTCACGTATATCTTTTTATTTGTAATTGTATAGAAGTTATCATTTTTTGAAGATTGTCATTTTTTGAAAAGTCTGCAAATGGTCTCAAATTAAAAATAATATGTATTTTATACAATTGGTATTCTCACAATATTTCTAATAAATACTGAAAAGGTGATCCCTTGGAAGCAAGAAACATAAACAAGAGAGAAAAGTAGCATACTCGGTTTTATTGAGTCTGCACATGAGAGGTAATTATAAGAGGCAACACCTATCACGCCTCCTAGCACCGGCTTAAGGAATACTCTACCTTAAAGCAACACAAAATGGGCTTGATGATCCCAAAGGACCAGTAAATAATAACACTACTGATTTGTAGTCGGAGCGACTAAATTTGCTTAACAAGTAAAACAAAGATTATTTTAAAAGGTCGACTATGGTATATTCATGCTATTTCGTGTTGTTGAAGTTTGTGCTTAAAATTATAACTACAGAATTTGTCACTTTTCACGGCAGGAGTATTGCAACTGGTCCCAAATCAACAAGAACAATAACCTATGTGCATTTCGACAATTCCTAAACGACTTTTACTTCGTTATGTCCCCACTTATGGTCGTTTGTCGTGAAACTTTGTCGTTTTAGGGCTACCGTTACCATACACTTCGAAAAACCTTTGCAAAATGTTAATATCGTAATCCTGATCTACTTTTAAAATATAAAATCTAGTCGATCTGGTTTCTGCAAAGTTAATGCGTACTTACATTTTGGCTCTCTAGCCTTTTGTTTTTTATATTCATATACGTGACCATTTTTGTATGTTATTAATACCGCCTATTTAATACCTGCCGAGGATTACTTTATGTACAATTTCCCGTTTTATTTGGATGACGATATGGTAACTGTGAGGTATGGTGCATCCTAGAACCTGGTTTACCCCCCCCCCCCCACCCCCCCCGCCCCAACCCCTGAGCGACCTGAACTGCTTCTCACTAAAAGACTTGAGCAGAGAAAATCCTTTTGTTTTCGGGAGCTAGGTTGGAAAAGTTCAAGGTCCCTTTACCGTAGTTGTATCGCCATATTTGCTTTTTTAGATACACATCTAGGAACCTAAGGATTAGCATGGAGTTTATCCGGTGTTGATGAGAGTGCCTGTATAGATGATGAGGTGTTGTTAAGGGTGCCTGTATAGATGATGGGGTGTTGGTGAGAGTGCCTGTATAGATGATGAGGTTTGAGTGCCTGTATAGATGATGAGGTGTGGTAAGAGTGCCTGTATAGATGATGAGGTGTTGGTGAGAGTGCCTGTATAGATGATGAGGTGTTGGTGAGAGTGCCGGTATAGATGATGAGGTGTTGGTGAGAGTGCCTGTATAGATGATGAGGTGTTGGTGAGGTTGGTGAGAGTGCCTGTATAGATGATGAGGTGTTGGTGAGAGTGCCTGTATAGATGATGAGGTGTTGGTGAGAGTGCCTGTATAGATGATGAGGTGTTGGTGAGAGTGCCTGTATAGATGATGAGGTGCTGTTGAGAGTGCCTGTATAGATGATGAGGTGTTGGTGAGAGTGCCTGTATAGATGATGATATGTTGGTGAGAGTGCCTGTATAGATGACGAGGTGTTGGTGAGAGTGCCTGTATAGATGATGAGGTGTGGTAAGAGTGCCTGTATAGATGATGAGGTGTTGGTGAGAGTGCCTGTATAGATGATGAGGTTTGATGAGAGTGCCTGTATAGATGATGAGGTGTGGTAAGAGTGCCTGTATAGATGTTGAGGTGTTGGTGAGAGTGCCTGTATAGATGATGAGGTGTTGGTGAGAGTGCCTGTATAGATGATGAGGTGTTGGTGAGAGTGCCTGTATAGATGATGAGGTGTTGGTAAGAGTGCCTGTATAGATGATGAGGTGTTGGTGAGAGTGCCTGTATAGATAGATAAACGGGAAAAACTACTGACCCTAAATTAATCTAAAGTTATATGATCACGTGTGCAACGTTATAAGATGCCAATTGCTCAACTACTAATAAATTGTGCTCGTTATATTGAATTGAAACTATTAGAATATGTAATAGATTAAATCTGAGTGGGTAAATATTAGTAAAAGTTATTAAAATATTATTTTCAGCTGTTCAGCATGAAAGAGGCCCAAGACGTAAGACGGACCTGTTCAATCGAGATGCAATTAATTCAGTTCATGAAAGGACCTTTGACTCCAATAACTCGTCGGAAACTCAATCCGAGTGTCCAGTGACATTCCAACTAAATAAGACTACCACGGGCCCTACGATATGTACATTCCGAGGGCCTACACCATCTACAGGCCGAAGCCGCGAACGATACAACATGGCCACAACGTCCAAGCTGACAGAGTACTCAAACTGGTCGGAGAAATGTTACACACGACAATGGGTATACAGACAGCCGATGTTCGAGACCTTTTGTGATGCTGATCAGGTAAGCTATGCATTTAGACCAGTGTTTTGATGCCCCAGAAGTAAGGAGGCATATAGTAATCGCACTGTCCTTCGTCCGTCCGTTCGACCTTCCATCCAAAACGATCATGCCTCAGCCATAACTTTTAAAGTACTGCAGGGATTTCCATGAAAATTCAATCTAGTGTTCGCCACAAAGAGAAAGTGTGTCGCATGTATGAATCGGGGTGGTACCTCAAAGGTTTATGCCACACTTGGAGGTCAAAGGTCAAATGAGTAAACTTTTCTCGGTGGCATTTGTCATTTTTTGTTTTGTTATTAAAATTGCTTTTCGAAAGCTATTTTACGACGGATTTACAATTATGACAATACATATGAGACGTGTTTCTCTGCTTACACGCACGCACGCAGGCACACTTGACGTTCGTTTTTCTTACTATTTATGTTGTGAAGTAACTCCGATTGTCCGTCCGTTTCCTCCACAAGTGTGTACAAATTAATACATTTTAAATAATGCAACATACACTTCAAAACCAACTCAATCTGACATATCTTTTTTTTTTCAGGATCTGCTTTTTGAGAATTCACACCAACTGCTGTATCAGCTTGACAAGTTATTCTGGGAAAACATGATATGGTATTGTAGGAACCACGACTTATGCACGCTATCTCCGTGCGACCAATCACAGAACGCCACGTGCAAACATCTCTGTACCAAGTTCAGGTATCAAGTGATGGACGCAGTGGAATTGTCATGCCTAAAATTGCTCGTGCTGTACAACCCTGGTAAATAAAGTATTGTTTGGGGCGCTTGTTCAGCCATTGGAACTGGATTTTTTAGTGGTAAATAAAAATACATTAGTTTTGAAAATCGGTTAAAAAATAAATACTTTACATCCAAAATGTTATTTTGGTGGGCTTTTGGTGTAAATTCCTTGTTGATGGACAGCAGAAAATCAAATAATCTCAAAAAACTTCAGTTAGACTTTATATTTTGCTATAAAACTTTCAGAGTGTTTTCATTTACAATTATTCAACACATTAAAACAATTTTTGAATATAAATTCTAAAAAAATAATTTTTTTCAAATTTTTGACGCAGCAGAATTTTGCATTGAAAAGGACCTATCAAAAACAACTTTTGCATGTACAAATTTTATTTCTCAGCCGATTTGGAAAATTAAGATATTTTTATTTACCACTAAAATTGTCTGTTTCAGTTATATAAATTTTATTTGGGTACTAGTTGAATTTTGTCTTAACAGTCCAAAAAACCTTTGGCTCAAACAAACGCCCCAGATAATAGCGCTTTAACAGTTTTTTTTGTAAACACACATGACGTCACATTATGAGTTTAAACCTTCATATTTCAGTGTCTTTCCAAATAGTGCTGTTAACTCGACTGAGATATATTTTGTAACTAAATAGTAGCATATGCCAGATGATTTGCTCTGACGAGAATGAATATAATGAATGCCCTATATATAGTATTATTTAGCAAATATTAACGTTTAAAAGGAGGTTCGTAATTAATAACATATTTATCAATCTTGATTTTCGTTTCGACAAGGGTATTATGGTATTATGATAATTGTATTCTCTATTTACCACACTGTATTTATTATTATCGTATTATTATTGTTTGTTTTCATTTGCTTACTTATGACTTGGTCATCTGTGTTGTATATATACCAGTTTTATGTTGATTTGTATATATTTATGTGCATTTGGTGATATTTATTTATGCTCCACTATGCTTGGAGAAAAATACTGATCTATTTATTATATTTAATTTACGATGAAATATGGTACGCCATATTTATTTACCATTATGGTTTAGATAAGTAGGTCTAACTATTCTCTACTATTTATTACAGATGTCCATGGTCTCGACTGTGGCAGATATGTCGAAGCCGTGCGTAATGGTATACACGTGCAGCTACTCAACCATATCCGGACATTTTACCCGGGGGACATCACTCGATATGGTCGCCTACTCATGATCATTCCTTCACTGGCAAGGGGTGATAAATGCCTGACGTAGTTCTGTTTTCACAAAGGGAGATGTCATAAAGTGTATTTTTGTTTAATGTGACCTTATTTATATTTTTTATTTATAATAACTAAAATAATATAATATATGAACATTAAACTATGTTTTTTTGCACTTAATGATTGTATTTATTTGAAATCAATAATGATATGAATTTATATACGTATCTCTGGTTTCATCAAATGCTTGTTTTCATATCCTGTCCATATATTATGACATATAACACTACACTTCTTGAATAAACAGTGTTTAAGCCATTAAATCATGTTCAGCATGTTTGCATAAATGTTCTCAAGCGTATGATTGATTTTCCCCTGTAAAATACAGAAAAACGAGACAGGATCTTTTAAATATGTTGTCATAAGATAATACTAACAAACGACAATTGACACCGTGTATTCATCAATGCCATGATGCCTATTGATGCTGCCTAGTTTGTTAGAGGATATAGCCTGGCGTTGATTTCATTATTTATATTCTCCCATCCAACTGGAGGGACAACAGGGTTAGAACGGCACACTCACTCCCCTCCCTCCCCTCCCCTCCTTCATGGCGTGGATTTCATTATTTACATTCTCCCACCTAACTGGAGGGACAACAGGGTTAGAATGGCATTTTTTGTGGTAGGACCCCACCCCACCCCTCTCCCCGCCTCTCCTTCATGTTCATCCCCCCACCCACACACACACACACTTGCCTCCCCTCCTTCATGTTCATTTTGTCATTTTTTATTATGCTCATTCAAGGTCTTCATCATGACACCGCGTATGCAAACGTGGAAACGTGGCTCCATCGTAAATGAAATGTTTACTATAGAATTTGCAGTTCTGCAGCTTAGAAGGTTCGAGGCCCATTCTCCATATTTTATCTTGATGTAAATGGAGGATGAGCCGGGCATGTTTATTTCTGTTAGGCGCCATATAACCTTTCAACCTTGGTGTGCCTTAAAACCCAATTCAATTCAATTGTGTTGTCAACCCTTCTATGTTTGTTATGTCCCATACGTAACTTCTATATATCCTTGTCTTTGTTGTTGTTGTTGTTTGTTTTGAATGAGCCTCGTGTGGTTCCGGGGCAAAGAATAGGGCCACTGCAGATCCCATTGGAGGGGTAGGCAGAGGGGTAGAACCCCCTTCATCAATGACCCCTGCATTGTTACAGGTGCCATCTCGCTCAAATCACTAGAGCAGTGGCAGAAAAACAATAAATGTGGCTCCAGCGTAAATTGAGTGTCTACAATAGAATTTGCAGCAACTCTGCAGTTCTACAGGTGAGAAGGTTCTAGGCCCATTCTCCATATTTTATCTCGATGTACATGGAGGATGAGCTGGCATGTTCATTTCCTGTTAGGCGCCATAAAACCTTTGATGTGTTGGTGCGCCTTAAAACCCCAATTCAATTCAATTCAATTGTTTCGAATGCATATAGCTTAAAGGCCGAGTTTTGTGAATGCTGCATTCCCTGTTCGACTTTTATATCAACTTGTTATTGAGTTTACAAATGAGAATGACACAGTATATTTAGTATCGTCATTGCAGCACTGAGCTTGTCAATGACATTAACACAATACGTTTAGTTTTATATACGAGTTCCATAATTATATAATGATAATACAGGTATATTATTTCATTGTCACTGATAAACGAGCTTTGTTTATCAAATGTCAACTTTATTATTCAGTGTAATTTTCCGTCTCGGTCAGGGTACTGTGGTTAGGGGAACTTTCAGTAATTATTATATTTTATTGTTATTCTTTTGGTCACTGACACAAGTGACTTTCATATGTTCAGTAATTTATATTGAGCATGTTAACTGTAATCAGAACTGAATTACTTAATTAAAAACATTTATTTAAAGCTTTAGTTGTTTTAGTTATAAGAAAGATATAGCTTATAATAATACGCTCCTTTTAATCAACCCGATGCAGTACCTTTATCATTCAAACCATATTCATAATTTTCCATTGCAGAGATGTTGAGATTTTATCTTATTTTCAGAAGGTGATAAAATGTGTGTTACTCGGTTTTTATCCTTAGGTTCTATAGTAAAATATAAATCTTTGGCAAAGTAAAAAGATGATAATTTTCAAGATTTTGATTTTGAAAGATACATATATTGAATCAATTTTCATGAATGTGCATGAAATATGCAGGGTTTTAAAAGAACCACACTGCAGATTATGACCTTAATTTTTAACAGTAAACTTGGTTGAACATCAAGGATAAAGACCGAGTTTATCACCTACCAGAATGTATTGGTATATCTTATTTCTGGTCACTGATTGGTCAGTTGTTTTGATGATGCTCTATCAAAATTATGAATACAATCAAACATGCTCATCTATATCAAGGTATCAAGAGACCACTTTTTCAGTTTAAAAGGGAATGTAGCGACACAGCCAAACAAACTCTATTACTGAGAGTTCTGAAAAACTTGGAAAAAGGTGAAAGAATTATCAAAATCGGATGATAAACAAAAAAGATATGACCATTTAAAGGTTGTTCTAAAACAAATATGGGAGCCGCCATTTTTAGAACTATGATGTCATAGTTCCATATTACCATATATAGAATATTGATATATATCATTTAAAACGAAGAAAATCACTGCAAATGAATGATTTTTTTTTACTGGTGATATAAATCATTACTGCCATTAAGTATTACATATTTTTCATACAGTTGCTGTCATTTTTTTTTGGTCATTTAGAACCATGATATCATAGCTCTCAAAATGGCCGCTTCCATATCCGTTTTAACAGAAACTTCAAATGATCATATCTTCTTTGTTTATCATCCGATTTTGATTATTCTTTCACCCTTATTCAAGTATTTCAGAACTCTCAATAATAAAGATTTTGCTGTGGCGCTGCATTCCCTTTAACTGTTGATTATTAAATACTTAAATAGTCGAAGAAAACAAAGTAACAAGAAGTTCCAAACCATCCGAATAGCAGAAAATATTTCCCTAGGGAATTATTTTCCAATAGTTATTATCATTTTACCGTCCATCAGAAATCTCAGTAAATCCTTGCAAGAAATGTAATATAAGTTAAAGGGACACACGGCAATCTTGAAGCATTTGAAATGGGTGTCTCGATTTATATATGCAGTATCATTTTTACTTTTACCCTGGTTACATTTAAATAAATCAAATTTTAAGTATTCACTATTTCGTCTTAATATAAAATAAGTTTTAATATCTTATTTGTGCAATAATTTCAAAAAAATTTAATATGCAAAAACAAATTGCTTAAAGTGGGTACATCAGGATTTTCTAGAAACAACTTAAATTATAAAATTGTTCCCGTTGATGATAAAACACTTATATTAATCAAAATATGATGATAGAACCATTTTGTTAATGTCTAAACTTTGAAAACACCATATAGACGGGACGGAATCGGACGTAAAATGCTGAAATTAACCCTGGCGCGTCACCTAGGATAGCATGTATTACTGTGCAGAATGAATTTCTTTGCAAATAAGGGATAATTTTTAGGCTCATTCATTATGTTTTGGCCATGTAGAATAGAAAATATTAATATTTGTCAATTTTAAGTCGGACACCTAGACCCCCATGAAAAGCCTGATGTACTCCCTGATGTAACCCTAATTATTATTCTTATTATTAATATTAATGATTGAACAAATGCAAGTTATGCAGAAAAACTGGCGGACAACGTGAATTTTTAAAAATAAAGACTGCCGTGTGTCTCTTTAATACATAATTTCTGCTAATCAGCATCAGTCCAGATGAATGCAGACAAAATAAACAATTTGATGTACTGTACATATTTTATTGCTAAAAACAAATAAGCACAAAAATATAGTATCACAGATATACAATTGCATCACTTCTATGAATAATACAAAATACACTTATTTATTATACGAGGGGTGATTCAAAATTACGTAGACTTTTGCTATAAAATCTATTATTAAATAGTTAACTATAAATTGCACAAACACTATTAAGACATTTTAATTTTAATTATAAATTAATTAATAATAAAGGATATACTGCTTAATAGTGTGTGTACATTTTATTGTTAACTATTAATAATAAAGAATTTATAGCATCAGTCCCATTATTTCTTGATCACCCAGTGTATACTCAGATTACTGCACTGTACACACACGTAGCTATTATATTAACTGAACAAATATTTGGCTAGATCTATTCTATTTTAGCCAAATCTGCATATTCATCAAATCATAACAATTACAAGAATAAATCTATTAAAGGTATATATCATATTAAAAGGTCTGCTTTCTTAAGACATAAAGAAACACAGACTTAAAAGTCACAATGTATGCCGAAAAGAAAAAAAAAATGTCTTGCATAATTTTAGTCACGGACGGTGAGATTAAAAACAAAAGTGTTAAAATGTGTAAAATGACTATCCTGATTCATAAAGGCACACAAAGTAAAATAGTATACAACTATCTACTTCTGTTGAGGTCAATGGTTAAAACTATTCATCCAAGGGAATGACTACTGACAAAAGCTGTGAACTATTGACCGAGATGCAGTCAAGGTCAATAGATCACTGCTGAGGGTCAACAGTCATTCCCGAGGATGAATCGTTTTAACAGTTGACAGAAACAGAAGCCGATAGTTGTTTTATTATATTGAATCATAGAGAAAAAAGTAAGAAAATGTGTCAAGATAAGTAATTTTATTGACTATTAACTATTGACTTGCAAGTCTAGTTTAAACCGGACTGGACACGTTTGAACATGTTTTCAAGTCAGTAGTTCATACTAATGACTTTCACGTGACTTCTTTTTAGCCTTATGCATCATTAATTCAATAGTGCATCCTAAAAGCATTATTATATTTCATTTTATATACATAGTTTTTATTGGCTGAAAAGTAGTCACGTGAAACTACTGACTTGAAAACGTGTTCAAACGTGTCCAATTCGGTTTAAGCCAGACATGCGAGTCAATAGTTCTCTTTCGGGTGAATAGTTCTCTTGCCGAGTCAATATCATCTTCCAGATCATTTAAGCGCTTTATTACCAGTGTCAATTATTTACCATAAGTGCTCCACAACACAGAATAAAATACTTATCTTGACACATTTTCTTACTTTTTTCAATATAATAAAACAACTATCTACTTCCGTTTCTGTAAAGGGTTAAAACTATTCATCCTCGGGAATGACTATTGACCCTCAGCAGTGAACTATTGGCCTCAACTGCATCTTGGTCAATAGTTCACTGCTTTGGGTCAATAGTCATTATCTTGGATGAATAGTTTTAACCATTGACCTCAACAGAAGTAGATAGTTGTATACTGTGGATTCAGGAATACTGTAACCATTGCTGCCTAGCCAAACATTATACAAACAACAGACAAAACCAGTGTCTATCTAAAGTAATGCCTCGTTAGCATATACAGTCATATACTGAGTATCATAAGTATTAAACAATCCCTAACAGTACTTGCATGATTGTTAGAGGCCCTAATAGAGTTATAACAGTTAGAGGCCCAAATACGGATATAACAGTTAGAGGCCCTAATAGGGTTATAACAGTTAGAGGCCCTAATAGGGTTATAATAGTTAGAGGCCCTGATAAGGTTATAACAGTTAGAGGCCCTAATATGGTTATAACAGTTAGAGGCGCTGATAGGGTTATAACGGGTAGAGGTCCTAATAGGGTTATAAAGGACAGAGGCCCTAATAGGGATATAACAGTTAGAGGCCCTAATAGGGTTATAACAGTTAAAGGCCCTAATAGGGTTATAATAGTTAGAGGCCCTGTTAGGGTTATAACAGGGTTATAACAGTTAGAGGCCCTAATAGGGTTATAACAGTTAGAGGCGCTGATAGGGTTATAACGGCTAGAGGCCCTAATAGGGGTATAACAGCTAGAGGCCTTAATAGGGTTATAACAGTTAGAGGCCCTAATAGGGTTATAACAGTCAGAGGCCTTGATAGGGTTTCAACAGTAAGAGGCCCTGATAGGGTTGTAACAGTTAGAGGCCCTGATAGGGTTATAACAGTTAGAGGCCCTCGTAGGATTATAACGACTAGAGGCCCTAATAGGGTTATAACAGCTAGAGGCCCTTATAGGGTTATAACAGTGAGAGGCCCTGATAGGGTTATAACTATTAGCGATCCTAATATGGTTACAACAGTTAGAGGTCCTAATAGGGTTACAACAGTTAGAGGTCCTAATATGGTTACAACAGTTAGAGGTCCTAATAGGGTTATAACAGTTATAGGCCCTAATATGGTTATAACAGGGTTATAACAGTTAGAGGTCCTAATAGGGTTATAACAGTTAGAGGCCCTAATAGGGTTATAACAGTTAGAGGTCCTAATAGGGCTATAACAGTTAGAGGCCCTAATAGGGTTATAACAGTTAGAGGTCCTAATAGGGCTATAACAGTTAGAGGCCCTAATAGGGTTATAATGGCTAGAGGCCCTAATAGGGTTATAACAGCTAGAGGCCCTAACAGGGTTATAACAGGGTTATAACAGTTAGAGGCCCTCTTAAGGTTATAACAGTTAGAGACCCTAATAGGGTTATAACAGTTAGAGGCCCTAATAGGGTTATAACATGTAGAGAGCCTGATAGGGTTATAACAGCCGGAGGCCCTAATAGGGTTATAACAGTTAGAGGCCCTAATAGGGTTATAACAGTTAGAGGCCCTAATAGGGTTATAACAGTTAGAGGCCCTATAACAGTTGTTTGTTTTGTTTGTTTGTATGGTGTTTTACATAATTTTTAACACATGTAAGGTTATATAATTATGACGGATGATTTTTTGTGGTGGAGGCCGACCAACCACTTTTCCTGGGTAGAACCAGTACCGCCATCCATAAGAATCGAAACTTCCTCACTTACAAGTCGAGCTCCCAGTGGGATTCGGTTATAACAGTTGGCATTGTAGTAAAAAATACACATTGATTTAAGATTCTATTTATCACATAACACCCATAGTACTGAAAGTTTCACTTTAATGTTGCTAATTTATCTGTAACATTACGCCATTTTGTAAATGAAATCATGAAGTGGTTTGTTATTTAAATGACGTCAAATACGCAGTTAAAACACATTTACACTACAAGTAATACAATACTTTAAACCGAATTTGACATGCATTTTTTAAAGTAACATTGAAAAAATATTGATATTAAGCTCTGTTCAGATGTAACGTTTTTCTCTATAGCCATATTGTACAGTGATTTGGTCCTCATATGCATAGGTAAGACTCTAGCCAACTAGCGTATAATGATTTTTAAGCCATGGATTTATTAAACTCACAAAAGCCATGTTATGTGATAAAGTATCTTTAAATAATACAAAATTAATATAATCATTTAATTTTAACACATTTCAGCTTTTTCAAAATTTTAAGATCTAACAAAAACAAATCAAAAAGGACATTTTAAAAATATTCTGATTCTGACAATTTATGGATTATGTCCCCAGCTACTATCACCTTGTACCACCAGAGGTCAGCACCACTACGAGATGTACCAGTTCCACTTGGTTTCGTCATCCTCCTCGTCATCGCTGTCCTCCATGTGACCTTGATCCCGCATCAAGTTCACGCGCGGCAGACCCCTCAGTGAATTCACCTTCTTCCAGATGCGCCTGGAGTGGAGAAATAGAGGGTAGATGTTAAAGTAAAGCTCTACATTAATATGGTTTTGAAGACACTTTCCCTTAGCCTCGTCCGATGGATGGGGACGTAAACCGGGCGGTCACGTGTATCGATCTATCCTCTGAGCATGTTAAAGAACCATAGGAATCTATTTGATAATAAGCGTAGGGCAGGTTCCCGGATTTCTATGTATCCTTCCCCTCTCTCTGGGGCAGCTCTAAATAACCTATACTGTGTTGATGAGCCGGTAAACAATATTCAATCGAAGTATAATCATGTGTAGAAAAGCTCAATTTAGAGACTTTTTTTGCCGAAAGCCTAAATCAGTCAATACGATTTCCAACTATGCAACTATTGATGTTGTTCCATATGCATTCTGAGGCCTATATCCCTCTACCAATACCGAAGTAGTGGAGGTGAAAAAATTAAGAATTTAGTTGATATTATTGTCAATACAAAATGCTAATGACAGTTAAAGCATTAAAACTATTGTTCGAGGGGCTTGTCTGAACCAAATTGTTTTTGGCATTTTCAGACATAATTTAAATAGCACATCCATCTTAACAAAGGGAACCATGCATTTATAGTGCTAAATAAAGTTCCTAACAAAATTGATTGGTTCAGAACAAATGTCTGACAAAAAATGAGTTAACTGTTTAAGAAAATCTACATAAAGACACCCTCTGGAAGTTTCAATATACCAAAAAAGACTAACTGAAGTTATTGGAGATCTATTCCTTGGTAATAAATTAAGCAAAACTTATTTATAGACTTTTTACACAGAATTTGTAGATATCCAACCCAACAATTATTGCATTCACTGGAGTCTAACTCGGGTTATTATAATATTAAAGTCCCTGTCCCGCCATCAACAGGCAAATTTAACAACAGATCTACACCGTTTCTAAACTTACTGACGACAAGGTATATATATATGTAACTTAAACATTTTGAGAATCCAAACTCTACAGACACAATATAAACAGCTTTAACCAGAAAGGTCAAACCCCAAAACATGAGCATCAAACACAATGTGTGAAGAAATTCCTTCATAGTCGACTGTCTGACCGAAAAAACAAAAAAACTTTTAAATTTTGAATGCATATTGATGGCATGTCTATTAGACAATCAGCGCTATTACGCAATAGGTTTGCTTCGGGCTGGAATTTCATCAGCGTGATATCGCAAGGGTGCTTAATTGCAATGTAGCGACGATATCTCGTCTGCAAACTCGCGTTCAACTGACTGGTAATGATCAAGATCGTCAAAGACCAGGAAGGCTGAAGGTTACAAACCGACGTCAGGATGTTCATATTATGACGTCACACTTACGTAATCAGTTTATGACGGTCACCAGAATATTGCCAGCCAGACACTAGAATCTCATGGATAAGTTTTCATAAATTTACAACAGAAAAAAAACATAATTCGATCTATGCATAGGAGATGTCAGACGCGCTTTTCCGCTAATAGTGGATTTACTGGGTATTTGTGACTTTTGCTTTTGGGGATCATACTGTTATATCTTAAATTTAACAAGTTTACTGTTGATCAATTTCAATGAGATTTTCAACAATTCAACTGAAGCTAGTGTTAAGATAGATGAATTTAAATTGAATTTCTATTGAAATATGTCAGTTATCTTAGCTGCATTTTTAAAGTAGTTCAGTGTATATTCAATCATGGGTATTTTAAGAACCCCATGAAAAACCTTATACTTTTAAATAAATACATTATTATATGACCTGAACACCTGGATAAAGTTTTGATAAATGGTTCTGAAGTGTAATTTTGCCGTTAAATTGGCAGGTCAATTTCTTTAATCATGTCTTCTTTTGAAGATTAGTTACAACCCTATAAACATTTTATAAGGCAGATATATCATAATAACGATCGTTTAATATTAGTTAATTGAGTTTACCTGGCATCTCGTTCACTGGTGTCAGCGTCCTGGATGGATTCCTTTAACTCTGCCTCCATCTCATTGTTACTTCTCTCAAAGTACTCGTTCTGCTTCAGCAACTTCTGAACTTCAATCTGGGCACACAAACAGAATATATCAATATGGGCACACAAACAGAATATATCAATATGGGCACACAAACAGAATATATCAATATGGGCACACAAACAGAATATATCAATATGGGCACACAAACAGAATATATCAATATGGGCACACAAACAGAATATATCAATATGGGCACACAAACAGAATATATCAATATGGGCACACAAACAGAATATATCAATATGGGCACACAAACAGAATATATCAATATGGGCACACAAACAGAATATATCAATATGGGCACACAAACAGAATATATCAATATGGGCACACAAACAGAATATATCAATATGGGCACACAAACAGAATATATCAATATGGGCACACAAACAGAATATATCAATATGGGCACACAAACAGAATATATCAATATGGGCACACAAACAGAATATATCAATATGGGCACACAAACAGAATATATCAATATGGGCACACAAACAGAATATATCAATCTGGGCACACAAACAGAATATATCAATATGGGCACACAAACAGAATATATCAATATGGGCACACAAACAGAATATATCAATATGGGCACACAAACAGAATATATCAATCTGGGCACACAAACAGAATATATCAATCTGGGCACACAAACAGAATATATCAATATGGGCACACAAACAGAATATATCAATATGGGCACACAAACAGAATATATCAATATGGGCAAACAAACCAATTACATGGTCAGAGATTGATACGGACAAAGGGGGCTGGCATGACAATAGCGCAAATTGATGAATATTATTTATTTATACATGCCATATACACCCCCCCACCCCACGTATAAATGTCCCTGGGGCATTGCAGTTTACATAAGGGGGTGGGGTGGAGGGGGACAGGAGGGGACATTTATTAGACGGGGTGTCAATCAAGTATGCATGTAATCTACATGTATTACAAATATGCTCTGTTTATTTTAATCCCTTGTATTAAATTTGCACATATGCATTCAATTATAAATATAATACATGGAGTTAAATCTGATATAATGTGTTTGTAACTTTGTTGTGAAATTTGGCCGTCTGCTTACTTTGAATTCTATGGCAATATATGTGTAATTGTGCACATTGCCAAAACAGAAAGATTGGGTTGTTGTCACTACAAACTAACCTCTGTTTCCTTGATACACTGTTCCAGATGTGTACACACGGTGAGCGGGACAAACTCTTGGCGCAGTTTCCGTCTGAGGTCATTCAGTGCATCAAGCTTCTCCATGATTAGGGCCTTGCCATGCTCAAGCTCATCTGCAAGCTCTATGGGAGTGTCATCAACAAACATACTGGTCACCGGCATCGTGGGAGGTTCTGTGTGCGGATACAGACACAATATTAAACAGCATTTAACTAATAGAACAACCATATGCCACACTGGTTACAGGGTTGGGGATCAAGATTTCCTGACACAGAGTAATTTTGGATTTTTTATTATGCGTTAAAAGTGCATACAACTGTAAGATTTATAGTCCATCTGCCATTGTGCCAGGTGGAAAATCCAAGACATAACACATTCGAGTGTGTGTACAGTGTCCCTCTTAAAACATACTGTTCTTAGACAGGGGTTGTTCAACTGCAAAAGTAACATATGGAAAACACCAGAAACTCATTGGCTGACCTCTATCTTGAATTCGTGCAGGCCATATTTTACCATGAATTTAAAGGAAGAAAGTTATACTGCCCAGGGTAATAGCTAATGCAGCTGGCGTAAATGGTAGAGGTGTAACGATACTCTTGAATATTCAATGAATCGAAAATGTCCTATATTCGAATCATATTCGGTATTCGCTGCACTGTCAATAAAATATTCTTGAATACAATTTGTTTAATAGTTTAACATAAATCTTAGTGTAGCCAATAGTCCAATACTAACCATACTTAAAAATACAACCAACCTTTCATGGCTTTAAAGATAAGTTGTTGTTTCTGTCACAGTATATAATAATATATACCTTTATATACCGATATTTGTCAATGCTTTCCATAACATTTTGAGATGAGCAACCTGAGTCTATTGATTGTATTTATTAATAAAATTTAAGCTTAAAATCTGATAAAATACATTTGAAATCATGTCCCTAAAACATTGTTTTCTCTGTACTAAATTTAGAGCAGCCCTCAAACCAGAGAATATGTTGATGTGCTCATCTTTTTAAAGAAGAACATTTAATTATTATTTGAACTGCTTTAAAATTTATGTTATTTAGATTTGAGTAACCTGTGAGTTAACCACCTTTAGATTAAGTACTGTTTTTTGTTCTTGTTTCTTTACTGAATATTCATGAATAAATATTCATATTCGTCACACCATATTTGTGATATGTATCATTTTCGTCATCCCCTGTATTTGCTACAGCCCTAGTAAATGTAAATATCTGCACGACCCCACTATAACAGCTAATCCTACTTACCTGGTTCCGGAGCGTTGGCTAGCCAGTCCTCCTCCTCTCTCACTTGTTCTCGGAGTCTGAAATAACAATTCCATTCATACTGAAGGTATTAAACATGCATTTAAATTGGTTATTAATGATGATGAACATCAACTAACAAAAACAATCAAGAAACATTCAAACCAAGTTTCGCAGAAATTCGTCAAGTTGTTTTTAAAAGAATGTTTTAAATATTTTGCTATATCGCGGGGTGAATGCCAAATTATTCTAATTATATATAAATAAAGAACAAGACTGAATACTTTCGTGATGAGCCCTTGCTATATATAACAATATACAAACAAAGCCGCCATGTTGTCTTGATACCAAAGGGCCTAGCACACGCAAACATACCGGTACACACTTTTGAAAGGTCCACCCATTTATGGTACATGAATATGAAAGCTTATTAAAATCAATGACAAATGACAGAGTTCTCACTTCTGATTTTTTGCAATCATCCTCTTTGCCTCTTCCTCCAAATCATGTACCCTGTCCTTGGCCTCACCCAATTCCTGCGGTCGTGACGTGCCGCGTGAAGACATCTGTTGTACCTGATCACGCAGCAGACGGCTGTGCTGGGGAGTCTGACTGTCCAGAAGCTTTGTGATGTAGTTGTCATACTCCGACTGACAGAAACGGGAAGCTTATTATTTTTAAATTTGTGGTTTAAGGACAGTTGTTTTTATCAACAACAATTTAAGATAATATCCAGTGTGTCTTTTAAAATCTGTGTGCTCTTTGTTTTGTAAATCAGATAACAAGACACAAGGTATAAAATAATCTGTGTTCATAAATTTCAAAGAATGAATGAATGAATGAATGAACGAACAAACGAATGAACGAACAAACGAATGGTGTTTTACCACCCTTTAGCAGCTGAGACCGTATCAGGTCGGGATTGGAAATGGGGATCAGCAATAAATGACAATAATGGAGAACTGCATGTTATATAAAATGGCAATATGAACAGGGTCAGCATTTATTTTAATTTGCAACTCCATGTAATAAGCTGAACTGAAATGCTTCAACAGGTTTTAACAACTTCCTATGAATGATTGGATCTTAAATAAAGAAAATTCATCTTAAGCATTATAAAAGTAAGTGACCTAAGTATATTTATAAGTAATCTATACAAAATTTCACACCTTTAATTACACATGTATTACTGCTTATGAAGGTTGAGTACTAAGTCATATTATTATACCTCACTCAAAATTCTCTATGTAATTTCCCCATTCCCGATCAGTCAACAATTGGTAATGTTTCATGGTAATGTTTCATGGCATGAAACATTATCTCGTGCATACCGATCATTATCTCGTGCATTACCGATCAGTCAACAATTGGTAATGTTTCATGGTAATGTTTCATGGCATGAAACATTAAATCTTGAAAATTTGTTTCAAGTTTTTTATTGTTGTTAATAAAAAATAATTGCTGATTAAATGAATTTTGATGTTTGGTATAATAAAATAAATATCACATCCCATGGAGGGTGATAGAACATATTGTCAACCCTCGATGTGGTAATGTCCACCTCGGCTAAAGCCTCGGTGGACATTACCAATCTCGGGTTGACAATATGTTCTATCACCCTCCATGGGATGTGATATTTATATAATGGTGCCTTAGAAACTGAGCTTATTGGCAACGTTAAATTGAATAACGTTAGTTCATTAAGTAGGTCAAGGCCACATGTATTACCCACAAAACTGTTTCTGCACAGTGTTTAGTAGTTTTTCAGGAATTGAGCATAACATACATTTTAACAGAAAAGGTCAACAGTCCATTAAGTAGGTCAAGGCTATTCAGTCATGGTAACCTATATTTGGGATTGATGTGTTGTACAGTGAGTACTAATCAATGTGTTTATATGCAGGACATTTGAATACTTTGAGTCTAATAGGGCAAAGGTATTAACATAACTGTTGACCAGAATAAGCCACTAAGTAGGTCAAGGTCAGTTTTTCTTAAGTTCTGATTTGTAGTACTCGGAGTCCCACTTTGGTCTACATTACAAAGTTTCTAATAATGCCTTAGGAAAAGAGTTTAATAGTATCTTAGAATTGATCTTTACACATGAACTGTTGATCAGAATACATCTATTCAGTAGGCCAAGGTCAGGCATGTTGACCTATTTTTTTTGTATCAACCTGTATTTCTCATCAAAGGGTTTCTATGCAGGAAATGTTATCCCCAGATAATGACAACTGAAGAAGTTTGAAATACTTCTTTGTTGCAAAGCATTTATTGGCAATAGAATACCTTGATACATTTGAGCATAAAGCCAAATGTGGGTGTCTCGTCTATCATATCTTCAAAACTGTTACTGAACACTTGTAGCTTGTGGAAGTTGGGGCCCATACCATTCAGGTTCATAACCGCCAAATCCTAAAATAAAAAAACCACAATAACCACAATTTCATACAAAATGCCTGTTCAGCAATTTACCTTCATTATAACAATCAATACTATTAGGTACTCGTATATATAAACAAATAACTGTTTAACAACTATTTTCCTTCTTTCTGTATGTTAAATTTTACAGCATTTAATTATCTTCAGCAATAATAAAAAGCCAAATGTATAAATTTTAACTCTTTCTCACTTGCAAGTCGAGCTCCCAGTGTGATTCGAACCCGCAGCGGTGAGTAAACATTTGTTCAATCATTAATATTAATTATAATTGAATTGAATTGGGGTTTTAAGGCGCACCAACACATGAAAGGTTATATGGCGCCTAACAGGAATGAACATGCCAGGCTCATCCTCCATGTACATCGAGATAAAATATGGAGAACGAGCCTAGAACCTTCTCATCCTGAACTGCAGAGTTGCTGCAAATTCTACTGTAGACACTCCATTTACGCTGGAGCCACGTTATAGTTTTTCTCCCACTGCTCTAGTGATATGAGCGAGATGGCACCTGAAACAATGCAGGGGTCATGATGAAGACCTTTAATGAGCATGAACAAAAAATGATAAAATGAACATGAATTACACGGGGCTATTAATTATAAGAATAGTATAAAGCAACTTGTTTTTGCATATAACTAATACTGACTGTTGATTATATTGCACAAATACTATATTTAAACACATGGTAGAATAAGAAGAAAAAAATACAAATCAAAATGTTATTGAATTATATGTGAGCAGTTTTAAAGTCAAAATGATACTGCATTAATAAATGAAGACATAACTTTTAATGCTTGATAAAAACTTCACGATTGTCATGACATTGTGTCCCTTTGAATTCAAAATATTACATTAGTACACTTTGCTTGAATAAAAAATTTACAAACTTTCACATATTTTCAATATATGTATGTATATTTTATATAAGCATATGATGTCATGAAAATAGAACAAATATTACACATTGATAGGTTTGTTTAAATGGGGATAAATTTAATATATAGAGGACATTTATTGGTTTGGAGAGAATATAGGATTTATTTTCATCGCGAAGTGAAAGAACTTATATTTTCACTCCTGCTATAAGTGAAAAAACTTATATTTTCACTAGTGCTAAAACACGAGTGAAAATATATATAGCACAAGTAAAAATATAAGATTTTTCACTTCGAGTAAGTTTTTTCACTTCGAGATGAAAATAAAGCACGAGTGAAAATATAAGTTTTTATCACTTTGAGATGAAAATAAATCCTATATTCATGACAAACGAACAAATATTCTATTTATTATATACTTTTTATCATGCAACACTACCAAACTGTTTCAAACAGAAAATACGTTACGTGCCGACAGTTCCCCTTTAGCATATTCACGGATAAATATAGTAACGCTAGCGCGTGAGGCAATTTACATATATTTAGTGGGCATAGAATATAGTTATAAACTTTAACACGAATTATGACTGTTATAAGCAAATGTAAAAAAAATAGTTCCATTTTTTCCGGCAGTGAGAATATAAGTTCTTATATTCTCACTGTGAAAATATAAACAATGAGAATATAAGGTTTATTCTAACCATACAATCCACTATTTCACTGGGAAGTATGTAATATACTGTATTTTTCAAACATATTTAAACAGTTCTATGAAATAAAATTAGAAAGCGAAAGTGAGATAAGAACAGTTACCTCCTCTAGGCGTTTCTCTAGGTGAACCACAGCCTTCACACCGGAGAGAACTTTCTGTTCTTCACTATCTTGCTTCCGTAATACTGTACTTTCAAACTGTTTCAGTCTGTTAAACTGGTCTTTTTTTGTCACTCCTGATGTAAATGATGGCAGAAAATTATGTTTCAATGTCAGGTATCCGTTCTCATCTAAAGTCTGGGTCAAATCCTGCATTGCTTTGTAATTACCATCAGCAGGTGCTAATGACTTTGGCAGATAATGTCTATGTTTAGGTTGTGGGGATTTCATGACAATTTCTTCATTTCCTAACTCTTCCACTAAGACACCATCATCAAGCTGTGTATATAGAGATTTGTCCGAAGCAGCACTTTTACTACGAGCCGTAGTCCCATCTTTAGCCATATCTAATGCCTCCTTTTTAAACTCATTCATTTTGGCTCTATGTGGAGTTGCTGCCTGTTTCATTGGTGCTGGAGTGAGGACACTGCCTGTTGTCCCCACACTGAATTCGTACAATACATCTTTCATTTGCCGGTCTATTGATCTTTCCGATTTTTGTTTAGGTGTTCCAACAGTCGGAATTAAATCACTATCCTTTATAACTGGCCTTTTTTCCCTTGAGCCTTTCCATATTCTGCCTTGAGAGTCTAGATGAGGTCTGTGCAGATTTTTTTCATTCAGATGTCCCCATGAAAAGTCATTTATGTCTTTTTTCTGGCAATTCTCCACATTATTCAAGACATTTTTTAGATGTCTTTGGGATGTAAATTTGTATGCCGTCATTGTTACAGACAGACTGCAGACTGTTTAAATGATTTAAGTAGAAGGATCTCCCATAGTGATCAGCAGAACAATTCTGTACTGCAGCTGTAATATAGACAATTCAATGATTGAACTATTACGTATAATTCACATTATGTTTTTTTTTTAATTCAAATTTTCAATAAACAATTATGTAAACACACTGATAAAAAACAAGCTTTCAGAGTATAATTATACCTATGTGTAGACGCTGGATAAATTTATAAATTAGGCCATCCTTAAAAAAATATTTGTTTGCTTTTTCCCCGACCCAGGATTTCATTTAAATGCGTAGGTAGGTGACTTTTGCCAAGGACAGTAAACACCTAAAAGCATTTAATTTAAAAAATATATATACTGAAGATAGCAACAAAAAAAACGATGTTAAAAAAATTACTATAACATTTTCTGGGTAGGGTCCTTTTTCATGTGTAGGTTACAGGGAAACAGCAAACCAACACTTTTTTATGGTTGGACTTCAAAATGCCAAATCATGGACCATCTGCATCTAATGCTTTACTATCAGATTTATGGCCATGAATCTAGTACAATAATTACAGTCTAATATTTTAACCTTTAACCTACTATACATATATATAATGGACTGTTCTTTCTTTGAATTAAGACCATTCCACTTATGTGACCAAGGGGTGTTTTTGGGAAAATTACTCGCAGGCTGATCTGGGTTTACAATGGACGCAAAGGCTATTATAGTCGTGCTTAGCGGGTTAAGGGTTAAATATATTGCAAGAATATCTTTTATGTAGACAAAGTACCACCCTTCATGTACATCTCCATTTCTCCTGCACAGAGTCATCGAACCACACTCCATTCTGAAAGGACTGTATATGTGGTGACAATCCTGTCATTGAATTTAAACCAGTAAAATATATTTGATTTGACTTGATTTTGAATTGGAAGGACCTTGAAGACTCTATATATATATATATATATGAGTTGATAATTCAATCACAACCTGTTCTGAAAGGATGTTGAAAACTGTGAGATATGTTGAAAATTAAATGTTAAAAAATGCTACTAGTACAATTATAAAACAATGTATCTTTTGCAAATCTCATCATCAACCACGTGGTTCTATTCCAAGAACAAACTATCACAAAAAACCTTGAATTGGAGCCCACAGAAGTTTTAGCTCTTATGGTTTTATATATAGGTACAGTCATTTGGCTGGTTCCGAGACAGTGCCAGTTCTGGCCACAATGATATTAATCTTTCTATCAGCACCAAGAAACAACATTCTGCTTCATCACGGGTGGCCGAATAACCAGCACATGCACACTAGTGCGGAACTGGTTATTTTGTTGCTAAATTGTTCCTATTTACTAATGTTTGATGTCTCTGTTATATAATTCCGGTTCTAATAAAGCATCTGATTTTAACAGAAAATGCTCATGATTTAATCTGATTGAAACCTATTTATGTTAAGGACTACAGTAACATATAACGTTGTGCAGAACTGGTGAGCTGGCTGTACCATAGGGCTATGACTCAGCCTATAGGGAATATGGGTAGAGTACGAGGTACAACTCCAATACGCCTGAAAATTTCAGGTTAGTTTGACAGCATATTCTTGAGCTGGGTGGAGCTACGTTCAGATGAGAGAGAGATATTTCGAGAGATAAACACTCATTCAGGAAAGAACATGTTGGAAAATAGTTGTTACAAAAAATGACTAGATTGACATGACATCCTTTGCTTTGGAGAGTTATATGCAAGGATATGTGGTATTTACGATTTTTATAAATAGTCAACTGAAATATTAGGGGGTTATTATATGCATTTAGAAACCTTGTGGAAAGTTTGAATGGAGTCGTATCTCAAACTCTACCTGTACTCCCCATATCTAGCTCTATGGCAGACACAGAATATAAAACCATAAGAGCTATCACAGTCGAAGTCATATACCAATATTCGTTACTTCTTCGTATTTTTGTCTGTTTTGGGGGATTTTTAGTCAGACGTTTTCCTATATGTTCAGGCAATTGAGTGGTTTAATTTGTTAAGAAATAGTGTTCCCCTGGTTTGATTTGAATAATTTATGTTCTTACATTCTCTTTCAATCTAAACTTAAGCTGGACGACTGTTTTTTATGCTGAAAGAATTTCTAAATTGTTATTGTAATGGAGGCGGCCATTTTTGTTTTGTTGCTACGGAAACAGCTGAAGAGCATTTAACAATTACCGAAATTAATCCTATTCAACACAATCAAGGTTATCTACCCAAATTAACAAGTTTTAAAGTTTGTTAATATGTGGACAGGTGATTCTTAGAACGATTAGTCCTAAATAGATGACTGTGTTCTTATAAAAGAAAATTGTTCCTTTAAAGTAGCTATTCCACCATCAACAGGCAAAGTTTACAACAGATGTAAAGGGTTTTCTAAACCTACTGACGACGAGTTATAAGCCCATTCTGTGTTTCTTTGGTTTACACATATTTTATTTAGCTTTTTTACAATATATACATTTAAATACATACAAAATTAATAGGATTGGAACGAAAGAAATATTCTTATAGAGTTCCTCTCCTGTGTTTCTTTAAAGTAAAATATCGTTTAAGCCGGTGCTAGGAGGCGTGAGAGGTGTTTGCATCTTATAATTACCTCTCATGAACAGATTCAATAAACTTTTCTCTCTTGTTTGAGTTTGTTGCTTCTAGGGGATCACCTTGTCAGTATTTATTGACATTCACAATAGCGTGTGTTTAGTGCTGTGTGGCGACCGTAAAAAGTCGCTCCGACTGCAAATCAGTAGTGTTATTATTTACTGGTCCTTTTGGATCAAGAAGTCCATTCTGTGTTTCTTTAAAGTAGAATATCGCTTAAGCCGGTGCTAGGAGGCGTAAGAGGTGTTGCATCTTATAATTATCTCTCATGAACAGACTCAATAAAACCGAGTCTGCTACTTTTCTCTCTTGTTTGTGTTTGTTGCTTCCAAGGGATCACATTTTCAGTATTTATTTATATATCTATATATAACTTACATATTTTGGAAATCCGAACTCTATAGACACAATATAAACGACTTTAACCAGCCAAGCCGAAACTCAAAACTGGCACATATAAATTACTATATGACTTGCATGAACATCTGGGTAGGGTTTGGATACACGATTTTTCAATGTAATACTGCCATTGTTTGGCGGGTTAGTGCCTTAAGCGGCTCATCAATATGTTCTCGCCCGAACCACGGATCTAATAATATGTGTGTTTTTTTAGGTCCGTGATCGAACACGGATTTACAAATCCTTGGATCGAACTACAGGCGTCTTGAACTCTCAGGCACCATACCATCAGTTCATTATCTGATTATTACCTACACTTTAAATGAATGGGTGTCCATACGTTACCGTTTGATGTGTTGGCAGTAACAACATTTTATGGCGGAATAATGCCTCGGACGGGTGCAAATCAACACCGAAGATAAGAAAATGGTAATTTGTTTGTTCTTATTTATGTATTCCAGAAGTGTGACATAGCGCAAGATATATTTTTGAACACTCGCCTAAACTTTGTTTTGTCTAAACGTTTGTCGTTTTTCTGGGTAGGGTCCTTTTTTCATGTGTAGGTTACAGGGAAACAGCAAACCAACACTTTTTTATGGTTGGACTTAAAAATGCCAAATCATGGACCATCTGCATCTAATGCTTTACTATCAGATTAATGGCCATGAATCAAGTACAATAATTACAGTCTAATATTTTAACCTTTAACCTACTATACATATATAATGGACTGTTCTTTCTTTGAATTAAGACCAATCCACTTATGTGACCAAAGGGTGTTTTTGGGAAAATGACTCGCAGGCTGATCTGGGTTTACAATGGCGCAAAGGCTATTATAGTCGTGCTTAGCGGGTTAAGGGTTAAATATATTGCAAGAATATCTTTTATGTAGACAAAGTACCACTCTTCATGTACATCTTCATTTCTCCTGCACAGAGTCATAGAACCACACTCCATTCTGAAAGGACTGTAATGTGGTGACAATCCTGTCATTGAATTTAAACCAGTAAAATATATTTGAAATTATGACTTTTTCTACACAAACACAATACATTGCACAGAAAAATTAAAAAGTTAACCGGTCAGATGCACTAAATCGCGTTGTACAGTATTCTGTGAGGTAAAAGACACTCTCCTACACAATGTTTTCAAGTTGATTTTGTCTCTTTAAAATCCAGAATGAGTTTGTAGACGTATTTCAGTCCTATTCTTTTTGTAACGCCCGTGATGTGGTGGAGGTACGCTAAATCGAAGTAACGCTTCAGGTCAGGTAGCATTTTAAAGAACCTCTTTTATTTCATTTTTCAAGCACACACACACGTTTTTGTCGTCCGCATGTTTCGGCATTTGCTAGCTCACCCTTTTAACGATTAAATTGGATACATTGGAAATGCTCTCTCCCTTGTTTATGTTCTTAAAAATGTCATAGACACGAACTTGCCTACTACTGCTTTTAGAGAACATGTTCTGGAGCATTTCTTATGATCGCCTTTTCGAAGTAATAAAAGAGGCCTATATGTGGGTTTTTTTTCCATCGACGACGGCAATGAAGGTTTATGCATTTATCTCTGTTTCACTTTAAGAATATGCCATAGAACAACCAAGCTTTGCTGATATTTGTATAAACTATTGAACATACAAACTAGGATTACTGAATATAAATGAAATACTGATCAATATTTTTAAATATCACTTCAACAATATAATTGCCTTAAGTATTAACAAAGCGTTGAACATTTTGAATACAAATGGAATATGTGTATGTTCAATAACACTGTTACTACATGTGCTAAAAAAATCCATGTTTTGGAACAGTTAGGCTGAGAGAGCTCTAAGTTCCCATATTAAAACTTTAATGCTTTTTGTTTTCAGTCTCTGTGGTATGACTGACATATTGGACATATTGTAACCCTGTATACCCCTGACACTGGATGTCAGTGTCCTGACCTAAGATTAGTTGGTCCCTCGGGACTAGTTTATGTCAGGCCAAAGGGTCATAATGCTTCAATACTGGGGTTAATGTTTGGGTATCCAAGTTCATTTATGTTGTTTTTAGATGGTCTGTCCCTCACATTAAGGTTAGCACATGTCTCATGGGACAATGCAGCTGTACTGAGTATGTAAGCAACTGTGCACCTTGTGAGGGTCATTCAAAAATATTAAATTGATAATTATCCAAATTATTCACTCAAACTGTGACTCCAAGGTAACTCCAATTATTCACTCCACACCACTCCAAGACTCCACACCAAGACTCCACTCTGTATAACATACTATGCCTCGCTGAAGAGCTTGCTCAGAAAAAATCTACGGAAGCTAACTCGGGCCAGATGAGTTAGCTAAAATATGTTTAAATATGAAATTGGTAATGAATATCAATCATCTGAAACATCACTGAATGTAAAAAACAAACCATGGAAGTTACATTTACAGCACTTCCATTTCCCATCCATTCCAACACTTACAAAAAGCACCGCCCATCAGTGCCTTCAGCACTTTGATTTAATACGGCTTCTACCTCACGGTGGATATAGTATATACAACTCAACAACAGCATATATATCATAGCATGTAATATTAATATAAACAATTTGCGACGGAGTGACTGGACCTCTTGTTTGTGACTTTATTGTGTCGTTTTCTTATTTGTTTTTGATTGCGTTGAATTTCTTAATTGTTTGTGGTAGTTATAATGTCAACAAAAGTAAATGTAACTGTAAAAACGTAAACGCAGAAGACATAGACTAAACACGTAATTTATATACAAATCTTTTCCGTTATAATAATGCATTACAACTGGATGAAGTCAACTTTTAAGATGATCAATTAATTTTGTTACGAGTACTCTACTTTGGAAAGAAACGCTATTAATTAGTATTATTATTTCAGCTGTGTGAAGTTGGCTGTGAGATCGAAGATCGTAGATCGACATTCAATATCGAACTATGTTTTCAATGTCGAGCTAGCTCTGAGATCGATATTCGGTTAAACTTATAAGAAGGCATACTGAATACAGAGCTGGGTTTAAATTTCGAGCTGGCTCTGAGATCGATAATCGTTTTAAACGTACACCAAGGCATTATGAAGGCGGAGCTGGGTTTGAATACAGAGATGGCTCTGAGATCGATTTCGGTTAAACTTATAAGAAGGCATACTGAATACAGAGTAGTGTTTGAATTTCGAGCTGGCTCTGAGATCGATATTCGTTGTAAACGTACACCAAGGCATTATGAATGCAGAGCTGGTTTGAATTTCGAGCTGGCTCTGAGATCGATATTCGTTTTAAACATGCACCAAGTCATTTTGAACGCAGAGCTGGGTTGCAATTTCGAGCTGGCTCTGAGATCGATATTAGTTTTAAACGTATAACAAGGCATTTGGAATACAGAGCTGGGTTTGCATTTCGAGCCGGCTCTGAGATCGATATTCGTTTTAAACTTACACCAAGGCATTATGAATGCAGAGCTGGGTTTGAATACAGAGCTGGCTCTGAGATCGATATTCGTTTTAAACATACGGCAAGTCATTTTAAATGTAGAGCTTGGTTTGAATACAGAGCTGTCTCTGAGATCTATGTTCGTTTTAAACATACACCAACTCATTTTGAATGCAGAGCTGGGTTTGAATACAGAGCGTGGCTCTGAGATCGATATTCTTTTAAAACAAACACCAGGGCAGTATGGATACAAAGCTGGGTTTGAATTTCGAGTTGGCTCTGAGATCGATATTCGTTATAAACATACAACCAGGCATTTTGAATGCAGAGCTGGGTTTGAATGCAGAGCTGGCTCTGATATCGATATTCGTTTTACACTTACACCAAGGCATTATGAAGGCAGAGCTGGGTTTGAATACAGAGCGTCTGATATCGATATTCGTTATAAATTTACACCAAGGCATTATGAATGCAGAGCTGAGTTTGAATACAGAGCTGGCTCTGCGATCGATATTCGTTATAAACTGACACCAAGGCATTATGAATGCAGAGCTGGGTTTGAATACAGAGCTGACTCTGAGATCGATAATAGTTATAAACTTACACCAAGGCATTATGAATGCAGAGCTGAGTTTGAATACAGAGCTGGCTCTGCGATCGCTCTTTATAGTGATGTAGGAAGAGTTGAACGGAAGCGGTTTACAACTCAAAAACTACGAAGTCATGTAACTCTTTTCAAAAATAATTCAACCGGAACGTCCTGACAGACAATAAGCGCTACTAGAAAGCTGATACTTCATACCAAGATCTATGAAAATCGGATGAAAACATATATAAAGTATTTTCAATTCCAAAGCTCAAATTTCACTCTCAGATCGAATTCAAAATAACGTTTAAAGCGAATATCGATCTCAGAGCTAGCTCGAAATTCAAATCCAGCTCGGTATTCAAAATGCCTTATTGTACGTTTAAATCGAATATCGATCTCAAAGCCAGCTCAAAATTGAAACCCAGCTGTGTATTCAAAATGCCTTGTTGTATATCGATCTCAGAGCCAGCTCGAAATATAAAGCCCAGCTCGATAATATCGATCTCAGAGCCAGCTCGAAATGTAAAACCCAGCTCGATATTCAAAATGAACTGGTGTACGTTTAAAGAGACATACGGCGAACTTTATTTTTGAAACGTCACGGCGTCTCGCAGTTTTTTCTGAATGACTTGCATTTTTTCAATCATTAATATTAATTATAAGAATAGTATTAAGCAATTTGTTTTTGCATATTATTAATTTTTGATATTATTGCACATCAGACGGAATAGTGAATTCCCAACATTTTTATTTAAATGTCACCAGGGTAAAATATAAATCGAGACACTGATTTCAAACAAGTCCAAACTCTATTGTACCCTATACCTTTAAGATACCTTATCGGTCTTATTGTATGTATACAGTGCAATACAGATCAAGTATTCTGATTATAGGCCAATGACAATAGGCCATTGGGTTGGTCCCGTTATATTAATGTTCTTTAAAAATCAGAATATCTGTGTAACACAGCTGATGCTTTTAGAAAGGTCATCTAAAACGCTTATCAAGTAACCCCGAAGCGCACCAGTAGATAATACCTTTAATATGTGAACTTATTTATATATGCCGACTGGTACCGTTGGAGACAGGTGATTTGAACGATTTGTTTTTAATTTACAGTCGTTATTGACAAGATATTTGCCTCGTTCATAATGAAATTTGTTTTGATTTATTGATTGTTTTTATTTAGATATTAAAGGTATTGTCTACTGGTGCGTTAGCTGTTTGGTTCAGTATATATTTTAATGACACACGTGTTTTACATTGAGGTCTCGTGGGAGATTGGGTTGTTTCAAATCAATTCTCTATTTCGTCTTTTTCTTCTTCTTCTTCTTCAAAAAAAAATTTTGTGGAGAACACAGTTCTCCTGGTAATGCACACCGACATCTCAAATACTCGATTCTGAAGTTTCATCTGTTATAGCCATAATTATGCAAATATACATTTATGTTTGTTGAAAAGCCGGTTAATCTATCTTTACAAATGTATGATAGTTGGTTAAATGGTGTCTTACGTCATTTTCAGCCTATTTACTTCTATATATGTTGAGTGGTTGTCACATGATGACCTTAGTGGTTGGGCTAACTCAGGAAAGAATCAATGACGGTGAATGCATTTACATATTAAGTTTAATGCAACTTTTAAAATATGTTTAATATATATACAATGATCTAAAAAAACAAGCGAATACACAAATGAACTTTGAAAAGAATGTTCTCCTGAACGTTTAAGACGTTCTTAGTATTGCTATAAATACTGAATGTCTAAGACACTAAAGTGTTGTTAAAGCTATAACAATGTTGATCTAGCGCGATAACTGTGATGCGCGAGAGCTCATGAAGATGATGATGCGCGAATTCAATGGATGATCGTCATCAAATGCCTTCTGTAAGGGTTGATGACGCGATGCAATGATAGTAAATCTCCACTGAGATTGTGAATGATATTCCTCCAGTGAGGACTGGTAACGGGCCCACCTTGTGTCCCGGGGGTTGTCGTTAGTAAAACCTGGCTGCGCAGGTACGGGGACCGTCTCCACCGCTTGTAACGTTAGTCGTGGAAGCTTAGCTCCACTCCTGGCTATCCAAACCTAGATGGCTTACTCCAACCCTGGATGGCTTATATCCTGGATGGCTTAGGCTGTAATTATACATACGTTTTAGATGTCGGTTGACAAACATAACAATCTTGCATAATTATCATTACCCAAACAAATCATTATTCAATCAATATATGTAAGCTGTACTAATGATTAGTAGCAATGTATACATATTCTACAACGCCATGTATACGCTATGTACGTCGCTGTTAATCAATGCCCTTAATACATGTAATATAAACATGATCAAATTACTCATATATTACACTCACTGAGTTATGCATGCACGCATTTATTCGTGTCACTCATCTCATTGTTAACTAATGTTAACAATCGTGTATTACAATCACTGAATTATACGCCAACGTTAATTAATGCACCTATTATCCACTGTTATCAAATTAATATTGTTTTAAAATTAATGATCAATTACCATAATTACATCTAATAAAGTCACTTCAAAATCATATGCTAGTCTAAAGTTATGTTTGAGAAACATCAATGCTAACCGGATGTCGTAACCGCCAAACAAGATGGCGCCGCCCACTGAATACAAATATACGATGAAAGTTTAATAAAACTACTAACCACATGTTGCCTGTGAAATTTGCCGTCCAATCTCTGTTCCAACAAAGTACTATCGATGATCCCGGCGACAGCTAGAAGACAATGGGTTTTATAGCAAACATTACGCCCAAATCATTATTTCCCCCGTTCAGTCCGTGACAAACGTGGCTAAATCTACAGTATTGAATCAACACGAGAGGCCCCTTATACAATTTTGCCGTTTAAGGAAAATATACCTATCCGTTTACATGCATTAGCACAAAACTAAACTTATGACACGGCCTCTCTGGCGGCCACTTAATATGTGCACGCTTTTACGTGTTACATGAATAGATCATGAATATTGTGAAATTGTTTCAACTCGAACAACAGATTTTGGGTGTAACCGATACAAGAGCTATATACGACCAGTACGCTCTACCCGTGACATTTTGTGACAGTGGTGGAGGCAGAACACCCACTTTTTCGCATCCGTAATAATCGCTATCCCTCCAAAAACAGGCACGACCGTTTCTTTGCGTACTAACGGTGAAGTAGATATGTAACACATGTGTTGCGTCGAATTATGAATTAGAATTCATTTTATGCATATTCAATTACGGGTATTTTAAGTATCCGTGAATAAATCTGGATTTTTAATCGGCACATATGCATTGTTTTATGACCTCAGTACATGGATAAAGTTTGGAATAAAGATTTTGAAGCGAAATTGGACGATTTAGTTTCTTTAAGTGATATACATATAAGGTCACGGTAAGGACGAAGATGCCAGGATTGACAATCGATAAAGCTGACTGTTTATACTTAAAGGGACACATGGCAATCTTGAAGTGTTTGAAATGGGTGTCTTGATTTATATATCCAGTATCAGTTTTACTTTTACCCTGGTTAAATTTAAATAAATCAGTTTTTAAATATTCACTATTTCGTCTTATTATACTATAAGTTGTATTATATTATTGGTGCAATAATATCAAAAAGTAATAATATGCAAAAACAAATTGCTTAAAACTATTCTTATAATTAATATTAACGATTGAACAAATGCAAGTTATGCAGAAAAACTAGCGGGACGCCGTGAGTTTTTAAAAATATAAAGATTGCCATGTGTCCCTTTAAGGCTATTTATCAGCACTCTTTGGTCATGTACTATATTGCAATCTACATAATGTAACCATGGTAACCATGTAAACTAAACGTCTATAACAACACATATCAGAGCCAGTTTGGGTTTGTGATTGTCTCCATTTATAGCAGCCATTAATAAAACTTGGGTTTGTGATTGTCTCCATTTATAGCAGCCATTAATAAAACAATTTGGTGGGGTGTGTTTAAAGGTGGGGGGGGGGGGGGGGGGTGACTTAGGAGGCTCTGGCACTTTCAATATAACACCTATGTTCGATATACGCTCACATAATTCATTTATAAAGACAGTACAATACGTTTAATGAATGTGTGCATATGCTTAATTGAGGACCTACCAATTATATCGTCCAAACCCATAAAAACACGAAAACTGTTCTGCCTGATGAAAAACAAAAGCTATTTCAGGTTATATTTCAGGTTAGAATGTCATCTTTTAAGAAAAATAGCACCAAAAGGGAATCACAGGTTCCGCCGTGGATTGAACTCGGGACCTTCTGCGTGTAAAGCAGACGTGATAACCACCACACCACGTAACCTGTTGTGGTAACTATTCCCTTCAAGCAATAATATCAACAAATAATAATATGCAAAACAAAGTCTTCTAATTAATATTAATTATTAAACAAATGCAAGTCATGCAGAAAAACTAGCGGAACGCCGTGAATTTTATAAATAAAGAAGATTGCCGTGTGTCTCTTTAAATAGTTTTGAAGTTATGGCCAGTCGAGCTTGGTTAGGTTGCAGGTTAAAGTGTTATGAAAAGGGGCATAGGGCATACCGCTGCCGAAATTAGTCAGTTATTGGAGATGTGTTACGACATTCCATGAGGTAACATGAAGATGTAGGTGAAGTTTCATGAACATAGATCTAAAACTTTTCAAGTTATAGCCAAGATTAGGTTGCAGGTTTGACAAGTGTGGAGGACGACGATGGACGGACGAAGACGGACGGACCACGGACAAAATGATCGCTTAAGGGTGCCCTCTGCTGAGGTTTTGGATTTTTGCACTTCCGGAAATTTACATTTGTTATATTTCAAAAATTATAATAAAACTGGAAAAAATAATTATACAGTAACAAACTTATGCCCAATAGGGATATTTTAGTGCAAAAAAAATAAAAATAAATTAGATTTTTTTTTTGACCTCACATGTTGTGCCCAAAATTGACAATTTTTAACATAAGCCAAAATGGGGGGTAGGGGTACAAAAGATGGTATTTCTCAAAAACCATTTAAGATATTCACTTAATTTAAACTTTATTACAAAGACATGT
The DNA here is from genome assembly GCA_037043455.1 of Cyrtodaria siliqua. Taxonomy (NCBI): domain Eukaryota; kingdom Metazoa; phylum Mollusca; class Bivalvia; order Adapedonta; family Hiatellidae; genus Cyrtodaria; species Cyrtodaria siliqua. The sequence continues at coordinate 5,896 of JAWPHD010017637.1, read as the reverse complement.
GTTAGCATATACATAGACAGGAATAAAAAGTATTTTCCTCTTATTTGTTACAGACCTATGCCGTTATATGTCAGAGTTCGTCGAAATCTAAAAAAGCACATTTTTTTCTCAGTTTTTATTGAATATCTTTCTTATATGCACACCAACCCCCAATTTTTATTTTTTCATTCTGATACTCAGGTCTTGTATATATTGTAGACAAAATATCTCAAAAATTTATCTGTTCCTTTATCATGAAAAATTTATGGATCACAAATTTAAAAATGCAATTTATAGTAAACTGGGTGGGGTAATGACAAGGGATGTACTTATTTTTCAGATGGTGATAAAAATACCCCAACCCTTAATTTTTCGTCCTAAAGTATGATCTATTACATTAAAAAAGACGGAAAATCGATACCTGTTCTGCAAACCACACTACACACATGTAAGTTGCCATACACAATTTGCAGCTGATTCAGAATTTAAAACCGCACTGTGAGAGTGTATTACTAAAGATTAATTTTGCGAAAAAGTTAAATCACCGACCCATCATTATTTTTCCAGAAACTAACTAGTAATATGTTATTCTTCATAAAAAACAGGGAAATAAAAAATTCTATCTGTTATGATATTCACCAGAGGGCACCCTTAAAGTGTCTACCATGATAAGAAGGCGACACACAAATGTAGTCGTTATATATGTTAAAGAGACACACGGCAATCTTGATATTTTAAAAACTCAAGGCCATAGTTAGTTTTTCTTAACTTGCATTTGTTCAATCATCAATATTAATTGTTAGAATAGTTCAAAGCAAATTATTTTTACATGTTACTAACTTGTTATAATATTGCACCAATAATATATTTAAAAAATTGGAAAATAATGAAGAAAATTGAAATCTCATTTTTATTTATTTAATTATATGCAAGCAGTTTTAAAGTCAAGATGACGCAGGATAAATAAATCGAGGAGCACATTTTAATGTTTGAATTAAACTCAAAATTACCATGTGTCCCTTTAAATATACTATTCTGTATGTCTATTTTAGTAAATATTTGATATGAAATCAAATTAATAGCATCGTTTTTATCGTTTTGTCGATTAGTCGATTTGATTTACCTTAATTTTTGCATAGGAACGTAGGTGTCATTTTTTTAATTGCGTGATAAATTTATGACAAGATTATTCATACCCACCAGCCTGTATAGCTACCTAAGAAGACAAGGTGTTTCGTTTAAAGGGACTAGATGCGATTTGGAGGCGAGTATTGGTGTTATTCCAAATACAAATTAAAACCCTCATAATGTGCTTCAGTTTCATATGAAATGTGCAATTAAAGTATACTGCATATTGCCTCGCATTTAGGAACATGTTTGGTCTGTACATCACAACGTGTTTGGTCAGTATATCACAACATGTTTGGTCTGTACATCACAACAAGTTTGGTCTGTACATCACAACGTGTTTGGTCTGTACATCACAACGTGTTTGGTGTGTACATCACAACGTGTTTGGTCTGTACATCACAACGTGTTTGGTCTGTACATCACGTCGACTGGGCTGATTTGTGTTGCTTAATCGTAAATAGTAATTCAGGTATGGTTTATAATGCTACGCATTAGTCTTGATCAAAAAATATGAAACTGAAACACATTATGATGGTTGACACTCATAATTCTTCCACATCGCTTGTAGTCCCTTTAAAGGGATGCTTTATTTTGTATTATACTGAATGCCGAAAGAAACGCACCAATTTTATAATTATTATTTAATTTTGTTTATAGTTATGTTTTATTTGTGGGGACATTTCAAACAGTAGTAATGAGTGTTTATTCTCTGTTGGAAATGTTTACAGGGAACAGCTTCGAACATAGATTAGGTTATGCATATGGCAGCAGTGTGCGTAATTTGTACATTTAAAATGGTGGTGCGTTTCTTTTTGGATGTCAGCATTTTATGAATGTTTGAATGTTTCTTAAACAGTACTTGTCATAATTGACATCATACACTGAGCAAAATAAATTTATTACATAAAATACATGTCATTTTCATAGACGAGATACAAAGCCGTGTATGCTCGGGTTCAATGGTAAAATGACATAGATATGACGAATAATAATGCTACAAAGTCATTTGTAAACAAAGTCGGTGATAAAAAAAAACCTATTATGATGGGAATATACTGTTATTATTATAGGTTATCGAAAATAATTCTCATTTCAATGAAAAGGGAGGTAATTTTAAATTTTCGTTGAACACATTTCAGCGTTTTTTAAACAATGACAGAATGGACTATTCTTGTCAATGTCTAATATTAAATGTTTCAAACACAATTGTTTTGAAAATTACATTTCTAACCTAGCATTTCTAGTATCTTCAAACAATTATATCAATGTTCATATGTTTAATAAAGTGGTGCTAAACATTTTTTGTTATATATATAAAAACCTTGTCAATTGAGCGTTTAAAATGCGATAACTTCATGGCATAATTTAACAAGAGCGCCTGTATATATTTACTGCCTTTAATTTATTGAAAAATGCTTTATTGTACCTTGTGAACACTCTAGATCCTTAATTATTCATCTGATCTTGAACAGTCTTTGGCAGGATGCTTACCTTATTCGAAACTAGATATATCAGATGAGTAAAACCAGAGTTATGGCCCTTGAATTATTTAAATATACTACAGTTTGCTTTAATATTAAAAAAAATCAGACAATTTAAGTAGTACGTATAAATAAGCTGAATATCACACAAAATGACATTATGAGTACCTTCAACTATCTTGCATACGTTACTTTTCAAACATTGTTTTTGATAGAGCAGTTTCAATGCAAAATTCTGTTCCATCAACAGTTAGATTTTGGATTGAACCCACGACCTCTCGTATGGTAGACCGACTCTCTACCATTAGACACCGTCGATTGTTTGTTTTTTAGAATTTCTATCCAAAAATGTGTTTTATGTGTTTAATAAATCTAAATTAAGACATCCTGAAAGTAATGTTTAGCTAACTAAAGTAAATGAATTTGAGATTTTCAAATGTTCTGCTGCCCCCAGTCAACAATGTATTTACGTAGGAAAGCCACTATCAAAAATATATTTTGGCTCTAAAATATTTTTTTCTAGGTAGCTGTCCACAAATTATTATAACCGGTAATATGTATATGAATAATTCATAACAAATTGTTTATGCATATTACTATTTGCTAATTATACATTGAGGCGTAGATAAAATATTCCAAATTACTTCTGTTAGTACCTTTTATTGAATTATACGCAAGCAGGTTTAAATATATTAATACATCTAGATGGAGTTTAGAAAGCTTGCTAATACTTCACGATTTGATGTGTGTTTCGTGTTTTACATATTTGATTATACACATAATACCATCACAGTGATACCTAGCCGTCCACGTAGTCCCATACACTCGAGAGCCAGGACCAAACAGAGCCAATTAGGACAAAGAACCTGTAAGATGATAACGGGTTATATCTATAGTAACTGTAAGATGATAACGGGTTATATCTATATTACATGTAAGATGATAACGGGTTATATCTATAGTACCTGTAAGATGATGACGGGTTATATCTATAGTACCTGTAAGATGATAACGGGTTATATCTATAGTACCTGTAAGATGATAACGGGTTATATCTATAGTACCTGTAAGATGATAACGGGTTATATATATAGTACCTGTAAGATGGTAACGGGTTATAACTATACCGGCAAACATGTTAACAGTGTGACAGCACTATAAAGTTGGTCATTGAGCTCGATGCTAAAAGACGCCATAAAATCAAAATGACCCAATAGTTGTAAATACATGCGACGTGTATGATTCAGATATGTAATTAAAGTTAGATTCCTTCAAACTCGAACCCTCAGGTCCTTTTGTACTAAGGTTGCCTGATTAATGACTGATACGGGCTCGTACCTGGCCGTTCAACTTGCAGGCTATGTTACAAGCGAGTTAGCATGCTGCAGAGGTTGACTGACAGTCAAAGGGTACCTAAAGTAATCGATAATTCTGACATACATTTTCTAGCTCCGCCCTCTATTGTTCCCACATTGGCCATGCGCTGTAATGTATTTTAGAGTTGTTTGTAGGACAAAACATGCTTTTGGTACAGTTTGTTTGGTGTTTTACATCATTTTTAACACATGTTAGGCCATATATGACGGTCGATTTGTTTGTGGTAGAGGGTTGATCCAGTACAGTATAGCTCCCACAATCCATAAGAACTGACACTTTCTCATTTGACAAATCAAGTTCCCTGTGTGATCCGAATCACAGTGGTGAGGCAAGGAAAGCTTTAGAAGCAGAGTCTTTACTATGATCCCGGCCGAAAAGGTGCTTCCCTTTTGGTACAGGTGAAAATAACTATTGTACGTTATAAACTGGCTTTAATCTCTAGAATCTTAAGACGCATAAGCTTGATTGACAGATCGTAACTATGTATTAATTGTTTGTTCTGCCCCAAAAGCAGACGGCGAATAAACAGGCAAAAAGATGGAGAACAAATTACCTGTAATGCGGATGGGAAAGAAACTGTTGCATGTAAAATGAGCTTTCGCCATACATAACCCTGCCCAACTGTATTTTGGGGGTGTCATGAAACACCCAAATCTATTTCCAAATCCCACCAAATATATATTATGTGGTAAACCGATGTTATTGTAATTGCATCCTTTGGTTACTACCTTCTATACTCAGTTGCAAAAGAAACTGGACACTTTGAAATATTTTACTTTACATCCTATCCTCTTTATCAAACGACAGTCCCTTATTGAAAAACAAATGACAACATGATATTGGCAATGTAATGATAAATACTTCGGTACCAAACATGGCATATTCATTTTGGAATTGGTCAATTTAATTCTAAAAACACTTTATACCATTAAATCTAAACAAAATTCAGTGTCCACTTTCTTTTGCAACTGAGTATATTATTATAATTGACAATTATAATAATAGACGGTAGTAATCAACATATGCAACTTCCTGTGATACGTACCATACATTCCTCAAAGGAGCAAAGGAGCAAAGTTAAAATATAGTTGTGAGAGTTTTTAAATTCAGCTAACAGGGTAACATATTAAGGTGCATTTTTTAACGCATATATACTGAATCGCAAAAGAAACGCAACTCGGGAATTTCCGCTAAATAGTGTATGTACAATATGCTGATGTTAATCGAATGGTACATGGCTACGTAAGACCTTTCCTTCCAGAAAAAAACAACACATAATACAGCAAATAGTATTCCTTCAAAGTTTCATTATTGACAGGGTATGCGTTTGGCTCAAGCATGAGAGCAAACTTAGGATACAAAGTTTTGCAAACTCTTTACGTTAAATACAGTACTAAACTGACTCAGATTTTCAAAGAGGAACTTCCAACATTTATGAATTTCTTGTTACAAGGTGTAGTGTGATTAAACCGTCTACAACATCACAGTTGTGTCAATTCTCAACTTAACTGCAATATTTGTTTTACAAAACATGTTGGGATTTCTTTGGAATATTATGTGGAATTAAGTGTGCAATATATACAATATATAGCGGAAATTCTCGAGTTGCGTTTCTTTTGCGCTTCAGTATATATATTATATATATTTGGAAAAATGGAATATAATAAGTGTGTATATTTGAATTGCGACCGGTCACCTTAGCCTATAGATTTTCTGATTAGAGAATCCATAGTTTCCAGTTGGTACCACGAGGAGGTGTGACTAGGACTTGTTGTTATATAAAGCATAATTACGTTTTATATTACAACCGTTTACCAACCTTCCGGCTTCTTGAGGACAGCGCGGATGACATGACAGCACGCTGTCATGCTGTGGGAGGAAACCGGAGTACCCGGAGAAAACCCACGTGTCACACGAGCGGGCGACTC
>JAWPHD010017636.1:0-43635 GCA_037043455.1 Cyrtodaria siliqua | reverse complement strand
TTCCAATCGTGAACGCTCCGGCAAATCCCCGTCATTCTTCGAAGGAAAGTGTACGAGACGTGCGAATGCTACTTTCTGTCGACTGCATTCGCAAACATCTCGTACACTCTTCGAGGGAGCACCGGAATATAACGGGATTTGGCCGGTTTTCACTATTGATTCGACTGTTTTTCGTACAATCATCAATATCAAACGCAGGCCTACAACATCTTGGTACCGATGATCTCCCGCTCACCTGATATTGATTTGGTACAATAAATACAAAACTCGTTTGTAATGTTTTTATTTCTTAATTAAAGCATTGAAGTCATTCTATGTAGTGTGTTGGACGAATAACATTATAGTCCTCGAGTATCACGATTTGTATTAAGGCAATGACGTCCATTCGATGTCTTCCGTTCCTTTGTGTTCATTAATAACGTTATCACGATTATGTTTAAGGCATTAAATTCATTCGACAAGCTTCCTTTACCTTTTATTATGTTGATTAATAGCGTTAAGCCATCGGAAATAACACACACACACATATATTATATATAAACTCTCCGCAGCAGTAATCAGTGTCGTTTTAATGAGACTCTATTGTTGTTTGTTGCTGGTACATTATGTCTCAGGAAATCGCATTCAACAAGAGCCCCAAACTGGATGAAATGTGCTGATTATATGAAGGTTTACACAGAACATGAATGGTTTACAGTGGTTTTATACCGTTGTTTCAAGCTAATTACAATTAATTAAACAAGGGGACTCAATTCACTACTCTTAATTGTGTAAACTTTTTATACAATCCGCAAATTTTGATAATTGACGAATAGAGAATAACCGTTAAGGTTACGACAAGCAAGCTAAAGCAAACATCAAACGCTACGTCCTTTTAGGATTTAGGTAGACGTCCATCATAGAGGTCCACAATCTGTCCGGTCATCGCACAATCAAAGAGGCAAGCATAGTGGCAAGCTATAAATAGGTCCACCCTACTAACATGCAGTGGCGTTGCAAAATGATAGGGTCATAACCTCGTTTGATAAACTTATTAACAAGGTTAATAAAGATTGTATGAAAGTGATTGTGACCAGACACCAAAACTTTGCAATGAACGGAAGGTTCCATACCTGACGAAAATATTATCTAATAGGAAAATGAGTACTTCACAAACTTCTTGGCAAGTCCCACATAGTGTATTGCCTAAACTCTCAATAGTAAAAAAACAACAAAGGTTTTAATTTGTTACTAGCCAAAAATGTCAGTTTTTTTTCTTATAGCGAAAGTTTTTTGAATAAGAGCAATAAGCTTGTCTTTTAATAAGGTGATGTGGTGAGATTATTGTAGATAAGTCAAAAGACTTATAGATGAAATTTGACGTTTATATGTAAATTTTATCAAGAACGTCTTCCTGAATTTTGAATAGACCAAAATAATGGAATCCCAGAGTTTTCATAAGTTTAACACTATATTGTTTAACGTGATATTTAACGGATGTAAACAAGAAGTTACAAGCTAGGAGATATTTGTGGTGGTGCAGGCCACTAGAATTCGAAATAAAGCGAGGTTTATATGGATTGTATGTAATTAAAAATCTGATGTGTGTCTTAAATTGGTGAGGTAGCAAAATACACACTAACTAGATATACGTTGAAACTGTCGCGTCTACACAAAAACACATACGCATCGGCAAAATGCATTGAACACACACTAACCTTTCATAATTATACATTACTCTATAACTGTCCTTAAGACACAGCTCGGAGACAGTATATTGAAGAGATACATCATAACTACATTTACAATATTAAACATAGAAAAATACATTTAAAAAGTATTTACATCCGTCAAATATGTATCCGTTAAATGAGTCGGGCGTGTTTTTTAAACAGAAGAACCGGAACACAACATTAACACGGGCGTATTTCATATACCGTACTACATAACAACTACAACCAACATGCGAAATGCATTTGAAGGAAGTTTAATTCGGATTTTTTTTAATAATAAATCATCTGCTTTTGAACAATAGACAAAGATATTGTGTCTATTTTTTTACTAAAATACAGATTACGTATTCGCACATTGTATATAGAGTGCCAACTATCTTCTTGATTTTTTTGCCTAATGGACTGTTTCGGAACAATAAACCGCTAACCGTGGGTGATTTTCGGTTTAAATTTGCCAAAAATCACGTTATCACATGTCCGTCGTAATTTAAATTTTACTGCCAGTCTAATAAAGTCATTCCTGTGAAATTAGGGGAATTGCTGTCGTCCATCTCTGACCAAGCACATGTTACCTAAAATCCACGAACGGTATATACTTGTATCCACCCGTATTTCTTGTATTATGTCATTCACAGAAAGAGTTACTAAGATATTTTGATATCGCGCTTGTATATCGTTATTCCTTCCATAATTATAACGTAATTTGATATTACAGAGTATCACCCGCGTCATGATCTGGATACCTATTAAATCAAACGAGCACAGACATTTGTATAACCATCTTAAAAGGGACACATGGCAATCTTGAGTTTTATTCAAACATTAAAATTTGCTCCTCAATTTAGTTATCCTGCGTCATTTTAACTTTAAAACTGCTTGCATATGATTAAATAAAAAAAAGAGATTTCAATTTTCTTCAATATTTCACCAAATTTTTAAACATATTATTGATGCACTATTATAAAAAATTAGAAATATGTAAAATAATTGCTTTGAACTTATTCAACAATTACTATTAATGATTGAACAAATGCAAGTGAAGAGAAAAACTAACGGGACGCCGTGAGTTTTAAAAAATCAAGATTGCCGTGTGTCCCTTTAATTTCTCGGAGAAGTACTACTTCAGAGCAGTGATACTCCGTGACCATTGTGGTTAAAACATCATTTACGAGTCATGTGATATTGTTTGTATTTGATATGTGACCAAATAGACTTCATATGTCGCCATGTATTGCCTTGTATATATGTATTTGTCGTACATATGTCATACTGATGCACCTGAAGTTTTTTTTGTATTTTGAATAAATATTAACAGATTATATGGCATGCTTATAAATATCGTTGAATTTTTCCTTATACAAACACCCTACCATTGAAGATGTCTAGCTACCTCTTGTTTTATATTCTTCCTTTCGAATCCCGGTAGCCTGGTGGACCTCATTAAACCGACATGTTGTTTTATGTCCTAACACATTAATATGGAACATACTGGGGTATGAGGTGGGGTCAAGAGTAATTTCCTTGATTTAGGATATTATTTCATTCAAATTTCAGCACAGAATGTTATCAAACCTTTGTTGCAGGTTTAAATGCCTCGCACTAAAGCCCCCGAGAGAGCCAGGGCAGATTAATTATTATATAAGTAGTAGTGGTGGTGGTGGTGGTGGTGGTGGTGGTGGTGGTAGTATTGTAGTAGAAGTAGTAGTAGTAGTAGTTAACGATGTTGCAGCTTCTTTTTTCTCTTATTTTATCATAAAAATATATTAATAATACTGTTAATGCTGGTTTACAACTTCTTGTAATCAATGCTATAAAATTGTTCTACCAAAATATGACTAAGGCAAATATGATATATAATTTAGACATGCGTAAATATCGCGGTTTTCAACGTGATTACCAAGAAAACTGTGCTAATGATGCAGAGGGACAGATTAGTAGTAATCTGCCAAAGCACTGCGTTACAATCTATGTTGGCGTTACAACTGAAATTGAAATTACCGTCGATTTATTTACCCAGTATCATTTTGACTTTAACCTGCATGCGTATAATTAAATAAAATTCTGAGTTTTCAATTTTAGCTCTACTGGTCAAAGGCAAGCTTATGAATGGCGAGTTGTCCGTCGTCCGTCCATCGTCCGTCGTTAACTTTTGCCTCGTTAAGACGATAGGGACTTCATTTTCCATCCGATCTTTACCAAACTCATCAGATTGTTACTATCAATAAAAGCTCAGACAAGTTCGAAAACCAGCGAGATCGGACTAGGAACACCGAGTTATGGCCCTTGATTTAGTTAAAACTGCCATATTTTGCCTCATTAAGACGATATTGCCTTCATTTTTCATCCGGTCTTTACCAAACTTTACCAGAACGTTAATATCCATGAAAGCTCGAAAAAATTAGAAAACCAGTGAAGTCGGACAAGTAACACCCAGAGTTATGACCCTTTATTAGTTTAAAATGCTATAGTTTGCCTCGTTAAGGACGATAGAGCCTTCATTTTCCATCAGATATTTACCCAAACTTTACCAGATTGTTAATATTGATGAAAGCTCAGAAATGTTTGAAAACCAGCCAGATCGGACTAGTAATACCGGAGCTATGGCCCTTGATTTAGTTAAAAATACTGTGTTTAGTTGACGGCTATCCGTCCGTCGTCCGTTGTCCGTTGTACGCACCGTCCGTTAACTTTTGTCTCGTTAAGACGATAGGGCCTTCATTTTTCATCCGTCTTTACCAGACTTTAACAGACTGTTAATATTAATGAAAGCTCGACAAGTTCGAAAACCAGCGAGATTAGACCAGTATCAGCAGAGTTATGGCCTTGATTTAGTTAAAACTGCCATATTTTGCTCATTAAGACGATATTGCCTTCATTTTTCATCCGGTCTTTACCAAACTTTACCAGACCGGTAATATCCATGAAAGCTCGAAAAAATTAGAAAACCAGTGAAGTCGGACAAGTAACACCAGAGTTATGACCCTTTATTAGTTTAAAATGCTATAGTTTGCCTCGTTAAGACGATAGAGCCTTCATTTTCATCAGATATTTACCAACTTTACCAGATTGTTAATATTGATGAAAGCTCAGAAATGTTTGAAAACCAGCCAGATCGGACTAGTAATACCGGAGCTATGGCCCTTGATTTAGTTAAAAATACTGTGTTTAGTTGACGGCTATCCGTCCGTCGTCCGTTGTCCGTTGTACGCCCGTCCGTTAACTTTTGTCTCGTAAGACGATAGGGCCTTCATTTTCATCCGATCTTTACCAGACTTTAACAGACTGTTAATATTAATGAAAGCTCGACAAGTTCGAAAACCAGCGAGATTAGACCAGTATCCAGCAGAGTTATGGCCCTTGATTTAGTTAAAACTGCCATATTTTGCCTCATTAAGACGATATTGCCTTCATTTTCATCCGGTCTTTACCAACTTTACCAGAACGGTAATATCCATGAAAGCTCGGAAAATTAGAAAACCAGTGAAGTCGGACAAGTAACACCAGAGTTATGACCCTTTATTTAGTTTAAAATGCTATAGTTTGCCTCGTTAAGACGATAGAGCCTTCATTTTCCATCAGATATTTACCAAACTTTACCAGATTGTTATATTGATGGAAAGCTCAGAAATGTTTGAAAACCAGCCCAGATCGGACTAGTAATACGGAGCTATGGCACTTGATTTAGTTAAAATACTGTATTTAGTTGACGGCCATCCGTCCGTCGTCCGTTGTCCGTTTGTACGCCCGTCCGTTAACTTTTGTCTCGTTAAGACGATAGGCCTTCATTTTTCATCCGATCTTTACCAGACTTTAACAGACTGTTAATATTAATGAAAGCTCGACAAGTTCGAAACCAGCGAGATTGGACCAGTATCAGCAGAGTAATGGCCCTTGATTTAGTTAAAAATGCTATATTTTGCCTCGTTAAGACGATAGGGCCTTCGTTTTCATCAGATATTTACCAAACTTTAACAGCTTGTTAATATCAATGAAAGCTCGGACAAGTTCGAAAACCAGCTATATCGGACCAGGAACACCAGAGGTATGTGCCCTTGAATTATTGAAAAATGCCATTTCAGCCTTCTAGAACACTCTTGCGCCTTCATTTGAATTCGATATTTCCCAAACCTTGGCCAGGTTGTTGATATCAATGAAAGCTCGGAGGAGTTGAAAACCAGCCAGATCGAACCAGTAAGTTGCAGTAACACCGGAGTTAGTGCCCTTTTTCATATTTTGTATATACACTAGAAAACCTAGGGGTCGTGGGTTCAAATCTCACTGGAGGCATATTTATTTATTTCCATACGAAGCGTTGGTTAATGGGTTCGATTTTTTTAAATTATTTGTTGTTTTTTTAAATGTTTTTGATATTTATATAAAAAAAACACTGTTATTTTTACTTTTTCTTATTTTTTTTCTTATAAGAAACCTTGGTTCATTTTTCTTTAATTGGCAGCTTAGGGGCCCTTGTTGGATCAGTATTACATAGAGTTATAGGAAGAACTTAAAAAATATTTTTCTCTGAAACTATAAGAGCCAAAGGTTTAATATTTTGTATTTACCATCAGCTTATTGTCCTCTACAAGTTTGTTCAAATGGTGAACCTGGTGTAAATTTTGGCCCCGCCCCAGGTGTCATAGTTTTACATAGACTGATATAGGGAAAACTTAAAATATCTTCTTTTCTGAAACTACAAGAGCTAAGGGTTTATTATTTTGTATTTACATTCAGCTTATGTTCCTCTAAAAAGGTTTGTCAAATGGTGACCCTGGGGTCTAATTGACCCCGTCCTAGGGTTCAGTTTTACATATATTTATATATATAGGGGAAAACTTAAAAAGTCTTCTTCTCTGAAACTACAAGTCGAGGGCTCGGCGTAAGACTATGGTAACTGCATATTTTGTCAAATGACTTTTCAGGTTTTTGTAAGTACTTTAGTCATTTACATAACCTGGACAAAATATTATAGAAATATCTTAAGGTTTATTTGAAAATTCTAGAAAATGCAATACTATTGTAACTGAATTTGATATATTTTTTTATACAGTTCAGACTGAGTCGCAAAGTCAAGAGGTGGTAGCACAGATACAGTTAAGTCTGAGTCGCAAAGTCTAGGGGATGGTAGCACAGATACAGTTCAGTCTGAGTCGCAATGTCAAGGGGTGGTAGCACTGATACAGTTCAGTCTGAGTCGCAAAGTCTAGAGATGGTAGCACGGATACAGTTCAGTCTGTCGCAAGTCAAGGGGGTGGTAGCACTGATACAGTTCAGTCTGAGTCGCAAAGTCAAGAGGGTGGTAGCACTGATACAGTTCAGTCTGAGTCGCAAAGTCAATGGGGTGGTTAGCACTGATACAGTTCAGTCTGAGTCGCATAGTCAGTGGGGTGGTAGCACTGATACGGTTCAGTCCGAGTCGCATAGTCATGGGAGTGGTAGCACTGATACAGTTCAGTCTGAGTCACATAACGAACCAGGACATTCAAGAAACGGGAAGTAGGTAATGACATAGGTACAAAGAGTAGGGAAAGAAAAGAAATCCAACAAAATGGAAAATAAACATTTCAAAACAAAATCGAAACTCGGGCTGAAGTTACAAATCTCCGTATTCTGGGAAAACACATATTGGAAAATTAATGAAGGAAGGTTGCGGTCAAAAATGCAAATTTAAATGTAAGAACAATATTTCTGAAGAGGACCGTGAGCACATTTTTCACACCTTTTGGAGACTTGGAGATATTAATAAACATTTTATTGACGAATATTCAAATCAAAAGAAAAAAATGCCAGAAAATCAAACGGCTCAGAGATTCATCCACATTTAATAGTTTGGACTTTGCCATCTTCAAATCCAGGGTAAGTATTCAGGTCTGTAAAACATTCTTCTTGGCAACACTAAGCATAAGTGACCAAATGGTTGCAACTGCACATAAAAAGAGAAATTCTGTTGGGGTTTGCCAAGATGACCAATGGGGTCGGCATGACTCTCCACCAAACAGAACACCCGAAAATCAGAAAGAAAGGGTAAGAAATACTATCAAATCCTTCAATACAATTGAGAGCCATTACTGTAGAAAGGACAGTAATAAAAGCTATCTTCCCGCAGGACTAAGTCTTGCAAAAATGTATAGGTTGTACTGTGAAGAGTGTGACAGTGAAGGGGTTGCAAAGGTGTCAATGGTTTTTTATGACATATTCAACACTGAATTTATTTTGGCCTTTCACAAACCAATAAAGGACCTGTGTGAGTTATGAAAATAAAAAAAGGGTCCTGTCTATTCTGTGAACTTGTTTTACAGACAGCGCTCAAAGCCCAAATTTACTGATCTAGTTTTGAAGAGACTGAGCACAGATGGGAATCAAATTGCAAAAGCAAAGTAATTAAATAGATCTATCGACACTTTGTAAAATGGGATAATTTCAAGTGTCCATCGTCCTTTTTTTTTCTGGCGTGGCGCAGTCAGTAGCGCGGTAGATTTGTAACCGGAGGCCCGGGTTCAATCCTCCGTGGTGCCACTGTGTTCCGTCGGCGTGTTCTTGGGCAAGACATTTTCCCTTAGCCTTGTCCGTCGGAGAGGGGCGTAAACCGGGCGGTACCGTGTATCGGTCTATCCTCCGAGCACGTTAAAGAACCATAGGAAACTATTTGATAATAAGAATAGGGCACGGTTCCGAGATTCCTATGTATCCTTCCCCTCTCTCTGGGGAGGCTCTAAATAACCTATACTGTGTTGATGAGCCGTTAAAAAACATTCGTTCAATTAATTTTTTACGTTGGCCCCATGGAATAGATGATGAATAACAGACGTAAAATAAAAATTGACAATGTACAATAAAAGTACACTACTGTTATGTTTAATCATTTTCATTTTTTTTAAAGTATGATCCCTATGATAATTCATAGTTAATTAAGCAAAATTATAGTTATAGATTTAGTGTTTGTTGAGGCTAATGAGATATGAAATTATTGAACTTGCATGTTCATGTTAAATATGAATATGAATGAGTACATAATAAGCCATATTGTTAAATACCTATTTATTCTCTAATTAATGTTTAATGGAAAGAGAGCATGCATATTGTTCATATTATGAAGTTTGCCAGCTTTTTTGAAAAATATTTGTGGAAAATAAATATATCGTTTTTTGACTACCGGTAGTTTAATATTAATGTAATGCTTCATCTTTGTCATTAAACATAATTTAAGAGTTCCTTAAACATTTGTCATGAAATAACACTGTTTTGAACAAGATAATATAATATTGATAAATATGTGAACATTGTGTGGCAAATGTAAACTAAATAGAATTTATTTTTAAAACGGTTTCAATTTTATGATGCTTTAGGACTGGTCAAATCAGTAACTGTTGTCACTAAAATAATTTGGTTGTAAAAAATGTTACTATTTATTGAAATTTGATAAATAATATTGCACTCCTTACCCTGTACAGAACTTGGAAGAATTTAAATATACAAATTAAATAACCTAGTATTTTTATCTGAGATAAAATAATGTTATTGATCTTATATTATTGAAGTTGATTTTGGATATTTTAATCTACTGTGCATTTCAGGATGCCTGTGCGTCAAATATGAATCCAAATTTTTTTAATGCTACCTTTGTTTTCATACCCGATACTATGGTTAGACAGAATGAATATAGACGCTCCTGGATCTGTTTGCAATCCTGTCATAGCCATCCGGTATGCTTCACAAAGCCTAAAATTCATTTTGACCCCATTGTTTCCATTGTAAAAATTAAAACAACATGGCGACGTTATTTTTTTAGAAGTTGTCGTCTGCACATGTCTGTTTCTAGGATTCAGATGTACCAAGTAAAACGTATGTTATGCAGAGTGGCGTTGTTGTTCAATGTTCAGCACCGCCGGCACTCAATAATACTTATCCTTTATTTTGAAATGAAAACCATTATATCTAGCAAATAAGGGTAGGTAAATAGTATACTGCGGTTATAATTTGTAATTTACACCACGTTGGTCAAATGATTTCTTTAAGTCTCCCTACCTTAGAAAAAATGGAATCTTCCGCCATCGCCATTTTGGTTTTCGGCTGTCAATAAAATTACATGTAAACACGGGGCGGGGTGTTCAAAATGAATTTTTGACTTTGCAAAGCTCAGAGGATAACTACGCGAAGACTGAAAACAGATTCAGGAGCGTCCGTTTTCATTCTTTTCGATCATATCAGGTGTGAAAACATATAAAAAGTAATAAAAAAAATCTTGATTCATATTCGACGCATAGGTACCCTGAAATGCACATTAGAATGTTTATCAATTGTAGGGTCCAGGCTGATATGGATTTACAAAATGATCAGAGACATGCTCAGCACAATATAAGTTAAATACAATTGTAGAGATTAACCAGTAATATTTCACTCAGAAAGAAATTTCTTAATCCTATTTTATTAATGGTTTTTTCCCCAAAAAATAGAACAATAATAATCCTAATGTTCATCTAAAATTGAACGCACCAAAGAATTACATCACTATTACAGACAATATCTAGATAATGATAAAAAATATATCTAATGATATGAATATTTATTAAGTTTATATGTGTAGTCATTATCTTAGTATGCTAAAACCTGGAAAGTAAAATGAAAATGATGTTTGTGTTAAGTTTGAAAAAAATGAAGTTATCAGTGTGGTCATTATTCAAAGATCACAATTTCTTATAGAATATTGAATAAAACATGGTAACAACATTACATGTGTTCAGCATTTGTTTGGTATTTAATTTGGTATAGTCTTGCAATGTGTTTTGAGTAAAAAAAAGATTAAAAATACCATGCAATACTATGGTAAGTTGACTTACCATAGTCTTGCCAATTTAAATACATTCGCCGATATCAGTTTTCAGTGGCAAGACTATTGCAAGTGAAATATTTTCAAATAACTCGAAAATTAATAAATGTTTTTGAAATTATTTATTATATATTAAAAAGGAATCTTTTTGTTTATTTAAATCTCAATGACATTTTATAATGATCAAATTTTATGGAAGATATTCAGTTTTTTCCTTCTCCTGTAAAAAAATGAAAAAAGCAGTTACCATAGTCTTGCGCCGAGCCCTCGAAGTGTCAAAGGTTTAATATTGTGTATTTACACTCAGCTTATGGTCCTCTACCAAGTTTGTTTGAATGGTGACCCTAGGGTCAAATTTGACCCCCACCCCAGGGGTCACATGTTTTACACAGACTTATACAGGGAAAAACTTAAAACATCTTCTTCTCTGAAACAAAAAGAATCAGAGGTTTAATATTTTGTATTTACCATCAGCTTATGGTCCTCTACCAAGTTTGTTCAAATGGTGACGCCCCGTGTGGTTCCCAGGTGCCCCCGTATGGTCACGGAGCAAAGAATAGGACCACTGCAGATCCCTTTGGAGAGGTAGGCAGAGGGGTAGAATCCCCCCCAAATTCATGTTCATTTAATAATTTTTTGTTCATGTTCATTAAAGGTCTTCATCATGATCCCTGCATTGTTTCAGGTGCTATCTCGCTCGCATCAAAAGAGCAGTGGCAGAAAAACAATAAACGTCGCTCCAGCGTAAATGGAGTTTCTACGATAGAATTTGCAGCAACTCTGCAGTTCAGGGAGAGGAGGGTCTAGGCCCATTTTCCATATTTTATCTCGATGTACATGGAAGATGAGCCTGGCATGTTCATGCCTGTTAGGCGCCATATAACCTTTTCATGTGTTGGTGCGCCTTAAAACCCAATTCAATTCAATTCAAATGGTGACCCTGGAGTCAAATTTGACCCTGTCCCCGGGGTCACATATTTTACATAGACTTACATAGGGACAAACTGAAAAAATCTTCTTCTCTGAAACTACAATAGCCAACAGTTTAATAGTTTGATAGTTTGTATTTTCACTCAGCTTATGATCCTCTACCAGGTGTGTTCAAATGGTGACCATGGGGTCAAATTTGACCCTGCCACTTGGTCACATGTCAAACTTGGTTTGAGTGTTTATATTAACGAAAGTTTGTTTTGTTTTAAAGCTAGGCAAACTTGAGCCAAATACATCCCTCCCCCTATATCTTGGTAATTAATTAAAAAAAAAAGTTTCAAATGAACTACAAAACTAGCCGAGTCTGCGCAATCGCACCATCGAAGTACTTCCGGGTCGTAGGACGCTAACATAGTTTGATGTAAAAATCCGAAGTTTCTCATTTGCTTCAAACCTAATCATAGTTTGAATAATCGTGGGTGAATTCCATGTCTGTTTTCTGCATAAATAATATTATAATGCATACAATTAAAAAAACATCTTTGTTTTTCGTGAGTTGCAAAAAGTAATAAAACGTTTACATTTTCATTATCCGATTCGGGTATATAACATAGATCTACATAGTACTTGTATATCCATGTATATAATAACCGAATATATATTGCTTTGTCTTGAATATAGGAAAGACGAGTGGAAAAAAAAGTCGAATTAATAACATTTAATCATCGTCGTCATGGAGATTCCAGACTAAGTAGCTAGGTATTCTATATTATTATACCTCACGTTCACACTCCTGTATAAATTGCCCGTACCCTTAGCGTGAAGCAATTTTTACTGTTCACACGATTGTGACGTCACGGGAAGTATAAACATTTCCAATTACGACACGCTTTGCGCAGTTGGAAATATGTGAACGTCAATCGTAAGACGCTTGGTTTACCAAACGACAATAAACAAATGTGGCGAGCAGATTTGTTACTTTAAATCAAAACAGATATAAAATTATAAATTAAAAAAACAACATATTTTTGGATGTTTCCCCCTCATATATTTAAATTTTAATCAAAACATTTTTTGTTCGGTATAATAAAATAAATATTGCATCCCAGTGAGGGTGACAGTGGATATTGTCAACCTTCAGAAAAATAATGTCAACCTCGGCTTTGCCTCAATATCTACTGTCACCCTCACTGGGATGAAAAAAAAAAAAGAAAATATGCTCACAAAAAAACATAAAATGTGTTAATATTTGTCATACGATATTACTAAAGTTGCACTTTTAAATGTGATAGAACAAGTGTTGTTGCAAACGGTCATTTGTAGCTAAAAAAAAAAGAAAGTTTTGTTTTATAATACAAATGCTTCTACTGAGCGGAAAATAGAACCCGGATCGCAGCGGAGGGCAAAACGGTGTTTCCAATACACCGAGGTGGTCTCAACGTGCATCGCAGACAATCTAGTCGTGATCTCCCGGACCTCTCGCGAGACTTTTCTCTAAGCATGATAGAGACGAGTGACTACAGAAAAAAATAACCTATTGCCAGAAATAAGCACAATCGTAAAGAGCTCAACATATTCGCAAATTCAAAATTGTTCAATAAGATGGCGGATCTGTCTTAAAAGAAACGACTGTTCCATTCTTTCTTGCAACCACTGCCCTTAAAATTATGGGTGGACATATAATATTGCAAGAAAATGTTTATTACAGAATTGCTATACCTTATTAGAAGAGGATAAATCAGGCTTTTTCTAAAAAAACACAAAAAAAACTAAAACTAAAAGAAATATCAATTCATGATACACATGTCACATGATACTGTCACATGATACACATGTCACATGATACACATGTCAAATCAAAGTATGTTGTTAGAGTCATGTTCTTCAAGTCTCCTATTTCTAATTCACTCAGGAGTTTAAATGTAAAAATGCTTAAAGGGACACTGTCCGTAAGTAAGCAGATATTGAGCATAACCAAATAATCGTCTGACTTTTATTCAGTGAAATGTATACATGAAAACATGAGCATAGACCCTTAGAAGTCTGTAGTAATACATTTGTGAGTTTGAAAAAAAAAAAAGCTTTAATTATTATTTGTAAATAAAGTGGGATCCACCATATTTACCTTTCTGCGATCACGTGACTTCCATTAGTGTATGAGGTTTTCATCGTAGTATGTATTGGGTAATATGTATTATTATCATTATTATTATTATATTCTTCTTCTTCTTCCTCTAATTATTATTATAATTATTATTATTATTATTATTATTACTATTATTATTATCATTATTATTATTATTATTATTATTATTATTATTATTATTATTATTATTATTATATAATTATTATTATTATAGTAGTAGTAGTAGTAGAAGTAGCAGTAGTAGTAGTAGTATACTATTATTATCATTATTATTATCAGTTTATTATTATTATTAATATTATAATAGTAGTAGTAGTTGTAGCAGTAGTAGTATTATATTATTATTATTATTATTATTATTAAAAAAATTTTTTTTTATTATTATCATTATTATTATTATTATTATCATTATTATTATTATTATTATCATCATTATTATTATTATAATAGTAGTAGTAGTCGTAGTAGTAGTAGTATATTATTATTATTAGGATTATTAGGATTATTATTATCATTATTATTATATTGTTATTAATGTATTGTATTATTATTAGTAGCAGTATAATTATTATCATCATTATTATTATAATATTATTTTTATTTATTATTATTATTATTATATTTTTCTTCTTCTTCTTCTTCTTCTTCTTCTTCTTCTTCTTCTTCTTCTTCTTCTTCTGCTTCTTTCTTCTTCCTCTTATTATTATTATTATTATTATTATTATTATTATTGATTTAACTCTCTCTCTCTCTCTCTCTCTCTCTCTCTCTCTCTCTCTCTCTCTCTCTCTCTCCGATATTAAGTGGACGTCGCAGTGGTTGAGTATTGTGCGCCATTGTGTCTCCTGCCATCGAGATTATCAATAAATTGGTAGCATGTGGTACATTATATACAGTTAAAGAATATATATTTAAATACCATCAAGTTCATTTCACATAAATAATACGTCTTAAACAGGTTTTACGCAGAAAACATGATACGACTTTCCGAAAACACATGCGTCCCACCTGATCACAATGGCAGTCAGCAATTTAGATGCATATCGTATTAATACACATATAATACATTAGTATTTAAGAAATAATAAATATGTACCTGTGTTTTATCGGTGAATAAAATACAGTTAGGAGTTCGGATGCGTAGTAATTAAATCACGAGTGCGTTAGCACGAGTGATTTAGTTACTCGCATCCGAACGACTAACTGTATTTTATTTACCGATAAAATACAGGTAGATCTACGTATGTATTATTTCGTTTCTAACACAACAATAACGCCATTGTTTACGCTATTATTGGGGCACTATATATTATCTCGAAGGTCAAAGTAATCAGGCTGCTATGTTTACAGGCTGTTCCATTAGGCGCCCCCGTATGCAAAGTTCTGCTTTTCGATACACTAGTAGTCACGTGACAAACAATTAAGTCATTGCTTACGTCATATAGCTTGCGCTGTATGACGTCAAACATTCTCACCTTGTTCAAGATGCTTATTAATGTTATATGTACTGATGCATATGATGGGTTTATATCGGGAGTGTGCACGGTTTGGGAGCATGGCAAGTTTGTTGTAATTAACATTTCATTAAAATTGCTGTTGAGTTTGTCTTCGTGACGTATATTTTCGGCGGGCAGCGAAGGTGTGAAAGGAAGGACATATACGTTTCAGTTTAGCTTTATTCAGCTCCTGTATACCCAGAGACTGAATTGTAATCTAAACATAAATTATATACAAATTTGCTGTCCGTACGAATTGCTAAAAAACATTTTAAATTGATTGAATTCGGTGCACTTGTAATTATGCTTGAATATCAACCGTGCTTTCAACACTTGCTTAAATGCTTATCAGAAAAGTTGCTTTCATAATGAACATTTAATTTGGTGCACATGTATTTATGTCCTTAATATTGTAATATTCAATTTGCTTTATTGCTTAATGCTTTCTGCTGTAAGGGCTTGCAATAATGGTCTTTTGTGCTTACCGGCAGCCCAATTGTTAAACATGCAATCCATGCCACGCCCAATATTTGCCAAATCTATTAAAGTTTAAAACATATTTTTATGTGTTGTTATTACAGTGCTCTCCAATAATGCATTATAATGTCAGTATTTTTGTTATTTCAGAAAATATGAAACGAACGACTACGAAGTTATTATATTTCATTTTTATTTTTACAAATGAAAATACTCTTCTCTCTATGGAGTGAGTGAAAAAACTCTACTCTCTATGGGGTGAGTGAAAATACTCTCCTCTCTATGGGGTGAGGCATAGGCGGGTGTATTTGATGTGCTCTTTTTGTTTCAGTCACGAGTAGAGTTCATGGTATGACAGGAATAGTCTGAACACAGTTGTCATAGTTTTCTTTCAGATATGAGAATATATTTGAGGTCATGACACAGGTGTCATTGTTTTTTGTTTCAGTCATTAATATATTTGATGTCATGACAGAATAGGTGGAACACAGGTGTCACCGTTTTGTTTCAGTCATAAAAAACATCTAAGTTTCAGCTTGTTTTACTGGCGAACTAGGAATAACAAACGAAGATATGTGTATAGGCTTCTGTTTTGTTTTGCCGTGTGTTTAAGATGTACGTAAATGTGGTGCATATTATACAATTATGGACTTTTCAGCTGTTATACATGATGTGATATGCACCAAAAAAATCATTATTGACCGAGGCGATAGCCGAGGTCAATAATGATTTTTTGGTACATATCAACATCATGTATAACAGCTGAAAAGTCCATAACTGTTTTATTATATAACCCTCAATTTACAATTATATAAAACAGGTCAATATCAAAAAAACAATTATATAAAACAGGTCAATATCAAAAAAACAGGTCAATATCAAAAAAACAGGTCAATATCGCTAGATATTTTTTCTAAAAAATTACTTTTTAGCCAATGAAAACGCGTCTATTTATAGGTTATATAATAAATATATATATATATATATATTTACTGATTTGTTGATGGTGAAGGTGTTAAGAGTTTTGAGAAATCTGCATAACAATCATTGTGCTTTAATAAGATTAACTGTTAAAACAATTATTAATAATAGCAAGTTATAATAAATAAAACAATATAGTACAAAACTATATAACATATGTAATATTTACCGTGTATATGTCATACACAAATGACTTTGAACATTCTTTTCCACTCGGCGTGTAGTGTTTGGGCGGCATATCTGTTTGTGTCCAAGGAACCATGAATCGCGTTATCTTGCTGCCGTCTGCGTTCAGTTGTGCCACATAGTCGTTGTCGGTATGAAGCGACAATGCGAAGTCGTTTGGGCATGTTGTTTCTTTAACTGCATCAGGTCGCAAGTTACAAAGGTAACAAAACACGTTTGCGTACACGACGATTCCTTTTTGCTCGTTGTTCATGAAAGGCATGTACAGTTGTTCACACGCATCTTTTAATGCGTGATCGGTGTTATTTTCTGCACACTGTCCGATTACCCCTTGCTCAACGATGCACTTATCTGAAGCTACGCTGACGTTATGTGGCGGTCGAAACTGTACGCCGCATGTGGCACTTCCGGAACTGATCGCGACGCTGTAGACTCTATCGACTGAATTTGGAAATAACAATTGACTGGATTTCATAATATTCATATCTGAGCACGTTACGTACGGTTGCCATGGAGAAAGATTGGTGATATTATTGCACAAGGCACAGTAAACATTGCGATACGTGACGCCAGTTTCCATTGACGTCTGTGGGGTATTTTCTTCTAAAATGGTAACGTTAGGATTATCGCAGCGCCTGTCTTGCGTTCCGTTCATACAGGAAATAACCATAAAAACACCAGCCGTTGCTTTAGATGTACTCCAATCGTGGTCCGACGTCGTGTTACTAGTAACTGTTTTCCTTTTTACTTGTTTCTTGATATTTATCAACGGCGATATGCATTCTAATTTCGATTGATCAGCATTAATTTGTTTCTTCTCCACTGGTTCAGTAATGTTGGGACAACAGTTTCCTCTTTTACTGCACAGTCCGAAATTGCAAGAACATGCTAAGCAACACGTACTTTCGTCAGAGGCATCAATCACCGTCTCATCTGCTGCAGCGCCATTAAGTAGTTCGCGCTTTTGGGTCACGTGACAGTGCTCATGCGCAGGACAAAACTGTTTCAGAGTATTATGAAGATCATCAGATAAAGAAAGACCATCTGTCAGTGCACTGAGACTTAGATACGAAATCAGCAAGGTTGCGAAGATGGATGGACTCCGCACCGTCATTTTGGTTTTAATCACTGAAATAGAAAACGTAAATAGTTTGGACGCATGCATTCCTTTAAGTTCTGATTTTTGCACAATGGCTCCTGGAAAAAGCTCTTTATGATCTTTTATTTCTTCTACTTAGACCTCGAAAAAAGGTAGAAAAAAATGGTATGTTGAGTCAAATATGAATAATGCATAATGGTGTTAAAACCTTACAAATGTCCCCCAGAACATAAACATGATTTGTAAATACTGTTGTAGTCGTTTTTGTGTTGTTGTTGTTTTTCTTCTTCTTTTTTGTTTTTGTTTTTCGTTAACTAAAGGACCAGCGAGTAATAAAATGATATTTATCATTCGTTTTCAACATTATCACAGTAAAATCCATATTACAATAAAAAAAATGTACGTGCAAAATTGGTTTCATTTTGCAATAAGAAATATACTAGAAGTATGTGAAAAAAAAGGATAAAATATATGAATATTTATGTTTCTAGATATTGATTCCTATGATGTCCTACCATTTTACAACGCAAGTTGCATGTTTAGTGGTTGCCCATTTTTCAGTTCGTTATTATGCTTTCCTCTTTAATTGTGCGATGACCCGACAGACTGTGGACACTATGATGACCCGACAGACTGTGGATAACATAATGACGTTTATTGTGCGATGACCCGACATACTGTGGACACTATGATGACGACAGACTGTGGACACTATGATGACGACAGACTGTGGACACTATGATAACGTCGACATAAATCCTGAATGGGATGGTAAGCCTAATGTTTCCCTACGATCTCGTCTTGTAGTGCCTTAATGGTGTATTCTTGTGTTGCTCTGGTTTCTGCTAAGTCATTGAGTACTTGTTTTGTAGCTTTCTATTCTTTTATTATTAGTAGTAGTAGTAGCAGTAGCAGCAGTAGCAGCAGTAGCAGCAGTAGCAGCAGTAGCAGCAGTAGCAGCAGTAGCAGTAGCAGCAGCAGCAGCAGCAGCAACAACAACAGCAACAGCAGCAGCAGCAGCAGTAGCAGTAGCAGTAGCAGTAGTAGTAGTAGTAGTAGTAGTAGTAGTAGTAGTATTCATATATACATGATCATCTGTGTGTTAAACTAATTGCATGTACATGCTGCTGCCTTGTTTGTTAGAGGATATAGATTGTTGGAGATTTCTTTACTAACACTGTGCCGTTTAATTGGGCTGAACATAGGTTGAGGGTGGGGTATGGTGCACCCTAAATCTGGTTCAAATCCCAACGGCCTTTTTGACACTGACCGTTCTAAGACGGTACCCCTATTTTCAACCCTTTTATGTTTGTGGTGTAGCCTACTGTATTTATCCTTGCAAGTGTTTGTTTTGATTGTGTGTGTTTTCTTTTTGTTGTTGCTGACTGTGTTCGGTGAATGCTACATTTTTTGTTCGACTTTGGTATGCTTATACATCTTGGCGGAGGGCACTTATTTTAAAGTTATTAAACATTAGAGGCTCTGTCTTATGTAATTGTGTTTTGAGTTATAGAGTTTTGGCTACCAGGAGTGTTTTTTTAAAAAAAGTCATACGTAGTGTTTCAAAATAATGTTTATGTTTTTGCCAAAGTATTTAAACTTCGATTATGAACCTAAACAAATTACGAGAAAAATGTCGTGATCACGTCACAATCTCCGAAAATATGTTGGTTAGCTTGATGTGAATTATTGCTAAAGCTTCACGTACTGTTGTCAAGCATACGCATTTTGATCAACAAGTTATTTGCAACCAATATGTATGCATGTATATTATTCATATTTATCTCGTTAAGGCATTTTCTAAAATACGAGTGCTAAGAGTTTTGTTTTGTTGTTTTTGTTCGCATCAACATGCGTCTTCGTTTGTTTTTTGTTAAATATAAATTATGTCACGGCTGTTCAGAAATTATTTAATTATTTATAAAAAGAACCCCATAGATGCTTATTAATGCTTTCCCGACCCATACATCTTCTGTGACTTGCATTCCTATGAATCAGTAATAATATGTATATATACTCCATGTATGATGTCATAGTTCAGAAAATGGCGGCGTTAAATAGTATGAGAGTCATTTGATATAATTGATCCCAGTCTCGTTTTAGATTTCTTTCAAAGAAATCAGACTATAATTAATTGTAATATATTTGTATTTGCATTTACTTGTTTGATCTGCGTATACGAGTACATAGTATTTATACCATATCCTCCCTTATTTGTTAAGTTTTGCATATACATTTTAGCGTAGTTTTTAATAATGGCGGGAGGTATACAGAAATGGTTCTACCCAGAAAAAAATGCGGCGGTCTGCCTCTACCACAAAAAAATCGACCATTATAGATGGCCTAACATGTGCTGAAAATTAAGTAAAACACCAAGGAAACAAAACTAAGCAAACAAAATAATTAACTATTACATTGTTTATTTTCATCCGTTTTCGTGCACAATAAGAACTATTTGTGTCGACGTGCCGTAGAACACCATTCATTCATGTATGTGTGTCACCGTTTCAAATAGAATGAATTCGCCAAGACCGGTTCTTAAATCTGAGAGTTGCAATTCGTCTACTGTTACTAAAATATGACTGTTTAATTATTAAATTAAATAAAATAGTTTAAATGTATATGATCTAGCCTGTTTCAACTGGATTTTTGCGGTACTATTATCTTTCATAAACGATTCCTCCAGTATAATAGAGAAGCGTATCGCGATCTCGTTCTATGTTATTAACCGCCATTGTACTGAGGAATTATAAGCATACCCATTTCAATACCAACCTTTGGGAAACGTGGAATATAACATTAATTAAGGACATATTTCGAGCCTATTGTATTGGGGGCGTGGGGGCGGGGGTGGGTTGGGGGAGGGAGAGAATTTCTATAGGTAACTGTACATCACTGTTAGCCATACAATTTCATGAGCAAAGTGTGATACAGTTTATGAGGCCCACCCAATAAAGCATTTGTGACCAGTACACATAATTACACATTAAAGAATGTTGTATATTTATTGTGTTGTGGTGACGTCTGATTTTTGGTCTAAAACAATTAAGAACTACCAGATAAGTTTTGTATTCAAAAGCTAAATTATGAACATATATTAAAGTAAATTACAAAGTGTTGTTAAGCTATTCTTACCCTCAATATAGCAATGCTATACAAATAAAAAAAAATAAGAGCGGGCCTCAGTTTATATACCTGAGTTGATCAGCCATGAAGCGTGCTGGCTGTAAATAATCACGCTTCCCATGCTTTTTCAATGACCAAGTAGCGACCTTAAAGACACATTTCCCAGCTGATTGTAGTCGTTGAAAAATCATGGATAGCATGCTTTTTAACTGCTTACTTCTCGCTGACTGATTACCACAGAGACATTTTATTGAGGCCCCATCACAGTTTTTTCTTTTCATTTACTATTACCTTAGTTTTTGATATAAAATATTTTGTAACTAAAAACACTACATTGTTTATTATGGGAGAGCATATAGTCGCCGCTTTTTCCGTCCGTCCGTGTGTGTGTCCGTGCGTCACACTTTTTGTCCGGAGCATAACTCAAAAAATATGCTTGATTAAAGTTCGTGTGAATGATTAGGACAATGAGACGGAGTGCAGTTCATAGGAACCATAACTCTAGCTTCACTACTTTTAAATTATCTCCCTTTTTTGAAAAAATCTTATCCGGAGCATAATAGAGTTCCGTACGGATTCATTTTGAATAAGGAAGCACTCACACTAAACATTACTTTTTTCTATGTAACTTTTGGGATGCATCCATCGATTTTACCGATTCTCTTGTTGTTATTATTAATATCAGAAAACAAACAACAACACACAAACTAGAAGTGATAATGTTACTGCACCATATATAGTTCCACCTATGGCCCATATGAGGTTGTCCATATGGATTTGGTAACCACTGTCTGCACATGTATTTTTGCAGAAGATTTTTTAAATATTTGTTAAATGAAACTGATAAGCCCCATTGCGGGGGCATTTATGACCGCAGGTGCACCATTCAAACAAACATCTAATGATGCTTCACATAAACTTGGGGTCGTCCGTGGTCGAGTGGTCTCAGACTTGAAATCACATGTCTCTCACCGCTGTGGGTTCGATTCCCCAGGGGGCAAAATGCCCGGGTTTACACATGGGGTCTTCCTCCACCAATAAAAAGCTGGAATGTCGCCACATGACCGTAGCTGTTGGTGCAACTATAAAATCCAGAACATCACATTGAGCCTTCGACTCAGGTGATCAAAAACACCGACAGATGACAACGATTTTTAAATTTTGAAGTCCCGATGAGTTTCTTGCATTTGAGATTTACTAAAACATGGCAGAGAAGTAACTGATAATAGAGTATATTGTGCTAAAAATACAAAAACTATTAATTGTTAACACGGGTCTTTTAAGAAAATCCATCTATACATAGTTGTTTTAACATATAAACGGTTATAATTTTTACTACATTATTATACACTCTTTTTGGGACGGGCCTCATCCTTTGACAAAAAACTAATAATCTCAATTTCCTTGTGCAAATGTATTTCTAACAGCGATTTACAATTACCTATAGAAATTCTCCCCCCCCCCCACCCCACCCAAATACACATTAAGACACATTTCGAGCCTATTGTATTTGTGGGGTAGGGGGTGGGGGCTGGGGGGGGCCGGGGCGGAGAGAATTTCTATAGCTAACAGCTAACTGTAAATCGCTGTTAGAAATACATTTGCACAAGGAAATTGAGATTATTAGTTTTTTGTCAAAGGATGAGGCCCGTCCCATAAAGAGTGTATAAAATATGTAGTAAAAATTATAACCGTTTTGCATTTTATGTGCACTTGTATATATGTTACAACTATGTATAGATGGATTTTCTTAAAAAAACCGTGTTAACAATTAATAGTTTTTGTATTTTAAGCACAATATACTCTATTATCAGTTACTTCTCTGCCATGTTTTAGTAAATCTCAAATGCAAGAAACTCATCGGGACTTCAAAATTCAAAAATCGTTGTCATGTGTCAGTGTTTTTGATCACCTGGGCCGAAGGCTCATTGTGATGTTTTGGAATCACTCTTCGTCCGTCGTCCGTCCGTTATCTGTCCGTCGTCCGTCGTCGTCGTTATCTCTTGCTTCTGACGACTTTTTCTCAGAAACCGCTTGTCGGAATTCAACCAAATCTTATGTGAATTCATTAAACTGGATTTTATAGTTGCACCAACAGCTAAGGTCATTTGGCGACATTCCAGCTTTTTATTGGTGGAGGAAGACCCCAGGTGCAAACCCGGGCATTTGTTCGTGCACGGGCGCGCACCTGAGTAGAACCACGGACGTTCCGCAAGCAAGCTGGATAGCTTGATACTCACATACTAAACAGTCCTGGCCCCATGGGGAATCGAACCCACAGCAGTGAGGGACATGTGATTCCAAGTCTGAGACCACTCGACCACGGACGACCCCAAGTTTATGTGAAGCATCATTATATGTTTGTTCGAATGGTGCACCTGAGGTCATAAATGCACCCACAATGGGGCTTATCAGTTTCATTTAACAAATCTTAAAAAATCTTCTGCAAAAATACAAAATATAGAGCTGTGATATTTTGCATGTAACATCATCTTATGGTCCTCTAACTAGTTTGTTCTAATGGTGACCCCGAGGTCAAATTTGGACCCACCCCAGTGTCCTAATCATTCACACGAACTTTAATCAAGCATACTTTTTGAGTTATGCTTCGGACAAAAAGTGTGACGCATGGACGCACACACGAACGGACGGAAAAAGCGGCGACAATATGCTCCCCCATAATAAACAATCTAGTGTTTTTAGTAACAATATATTTTATATCAAAAACTAAGGCAATAGTAAATGAAAATAAAAAAAAATGTGATGGGGCCTCAATATAATGTCTCTGTGGTAATCAGTCAGCGAGAAGTAAGCAGTTAAAAAGCATGCTATCCATGATTTTTCAACGACTACATTCAGCTGGGAAATGTGTTGAATTGAATTAAATTGAATGTTGTTTAACGGCTTGTCAAATCAGCGAAACAACATCTGTTATTAACGGAATACAGAATAATGACTTGTATTTCAAATCAGGAGTAATGATTTTGATATAAATAAATTGAATGCTGAAGTAATAAATAACATGTGTATGATTAGAAATTCCTTGAGAATAAAACTTGAACACTTGTCTTACGTCTTACTATTGGTCCGCCACCTTAAAAAAAACAAATGTCCGCCATCTTTAAAAATATTAAAAATAATCAAAAACATTGAAATGTAGATGACGTGATAGCATGGTTGATTTACATACATAGTTTATCTTACTACCATATCATCCCTTATTTGTAAATAGTGTTATCTTTATATATTTACATTATTTTTTAATTACTACTTCATTTCTTCATCTTTCATCAGTTTTTGCGCACAACATGACCTATTTATGTGTCGACGTGCCGTAAAACACCATTCATTCATTCATTCATTCATTGGCTTATTTTATTTAGAATTGATGTCTCGTCTGCCCTAGATGGATAAATGGACTGTTCTATGGACCAATTTATCTCACGTAAACAACAAAACAACTTTGAGTAAATTTGTACCAAGCTTTTCAGATATAAAAGGCACAATTTATGGCTTATAAATATACCTTCTGATATTATCAAGGATTTATAATAAAATGTTACTATTTATATTATGTTCACGTCTATAGTGTTATTACTGTAATGTACTGTATTAACGTTGCTCATGCCTAAAATAAGAATTTGGTTGAAAAATTCACTTGACCATACCACATCCATTTTTTATATTTTTTTAAGATGACGGACCAATTAGTCCTTAAAAAATAAACAAAGATTAAACCGTAGTTTAATATCTTATTTCAAAATAAGTTGTGAGTGGTATTTATTTATTTTCAATAGTGTTTATTTTGATAAACCAGTGTTCAATAGGCGAAAAACAAGGGCTATCCTGATATTAGTTTAAAAGTTACATGTAAGACTTAGCTATTAAAGATATATACGTGGGGCGTTTTTAAAGTCCTCGAGAATATATGCATAGTTTGTTGTGTTTTATGTGTATTACGCAAATCAATTCAAATCATTTCTTTAAATATTACCTCTGTATACCCATTGCTCATAAACTAATTTATTTGTTTCAGACATTAAAGGACGCTTGTCATAGTTCATCCCAATTAAATGATACATAGAAAATTCGGAAATCCCCGCCAAACTATATCTTTAGATAAGGCAGCATTAATATGCAGTATAAGTAAAACACAAAGATGATCATGTATATATGAATAAAATAACAGCATAGCAAATCACTGATCCATTAAGGGTACTATAATGAAAGCTTTAAGACAAGCATTGAATGTTACCGTCCTGTAACCTTCCTTTTCAGGATTTAAGTAGACGTCATCATAGGGTCCACAATATGTCGGGTCATCATGCAATCAAAAAAGGAAAGCGTAGTGGGGAACTGTAAATGGGTGAACCACTAAACATGCAGTGCGTTGTAAAATGATGTCATAACCTCTTTTGAAAAAACACGTACATCACGTCACCATAGAGTCAGATTGTGATATTCCTTATAGCAGAATAGCTGTTAAATTACTTTTATATTTTAAAATAACATTAGGGTTACGAAAAGCTCTACAAAAAAGAATAAGTTGAGAAACATATACCCCATAAGATGATGCTCTGGGAACATCCCCGTCTAAGTGGGGGATAATTAACAATGTCAAAATTGGAATCATCTCTCTTATCTTAAATTGTGCTTGTTATTTCTCAATTTTCAAGCGGGAGATGCAAATCAAGAGGGAAAAAACATGATAGTATCAGAAACATTAGCTTTAGAGTATGAGAGTGGACCTTTGGAAACGGCCGAACACGACACATACGAAATATTGCAGTGTCTGTTTGATTGAGACTGTTCATAAACGGTAGTGAAATATGCTAGCTACCGATCATGCCCTCTAGCCCCGGGTTGAGCAGAACTCAGTATTCATAAAATCAATAGTACATCATTTTAACCATCCCAAGATAGATTGTATTAACCATAGAGGGAAAGACAGGCCAGAATAGCATCTTAAAGCCACACGGTAGGGCTTGATGATCTCAAAGAACCAGTAAGTTAAAACACTACTGGTTCGTAGTCAGGGCTACCTTTTACAGCCACCACACAGCACTAAACGAACATTAAGTAACTACTCAAACGGGATCTCTTGGAAGTAAATAGAGAGTAATTGGAGTCTTAAGATGAAAATATGTATGATGTAGTATAATTCACTTCTTTAAGGACTATTGTTTGGCCATCTTTAAAAAAAAAGAAGATCCAAAATAGATGGGATATGGTCAAGTGACATTTTCAACAAAACGCTATTGACGTGAAGATAATATCAGAAATAATACTTATATGGCAGAAAGTGTGCCTTTTATATCCGAAACGTTGGACGCAGTTTTAGAGTCATTTTGTTTTTTATGTGAAATAACTTCCATAGAATAGTGCATTCATCCAGCGAGAGCTGTGTTTGATGTAGGGAGTTTAGGGGTTAATGTCGCTTCCAACCATATTTCCTTCTGGGTGAGTAGTAATGTAAGCTGCAGCACCTCTTACACTCCCTAGCACCGGTTTTGGTGGTAATCCACCTTAAAGCCACACAGATTGGGCTCGATGATCCCAAAGGACCAGTAAGGTTTTGGTTGTATGGAGTTTTACGTCATTTTCAACACAGGTATATATGTTTTGTGGTTGAGGCAGACCACCCACTTTTCCTGGGTAGAACCGGTATTGTACATCTCTCGCCATCCGTAAGAATCGACCCTTCTTCACTTACAATCTCCCAGTGGAATTCGAACCCGCAACGGTGAGAGGCGAAGGTTTACACCGCAACATCGTTAACCATTCGACCAGTAAGTAATAAGACTGCTAATTCGTAGTCATGGCTACATTTTACAGCCACCGCAGCACTAAACGAACTCTTAGTCAATATAAAAAGGGAATGTCTTGGTGGAAGCAACGAACACAAACAAGAGAAAAATAACTCTGTTTTATTGAGTCTGTTTATGAGAGGTAATATAATGTGCAACACCTCTCACGCTCCTAGCTGACAAAGTAAGACAGTGACATAAGATGAAAATACAATGCCTTAATATTTGAATGGTATAGTATGTTCCACTTCTTATCATTAAAAAGATAGCTGGTCTTATGTCGGTTGTTACATGACGTTGATACGTAGGATAGAATAATATCAACTTTAATTTTGAGTCGGCACGAAACAATACAACATCAGCTATAATGAGATTTTGAACCGACTATTTAAACAACGCGCGTATAAAAACTGACATCATTGTATGAAAGTTATATAGGAATAAATTATTAAGAATTAGCCTTGAAAAATCTGCATAAAAGCGGCATACAAATAAGAGACATCGTTAAACAAATACTGGTATTAGACATCGTTAAACAAATATTAGTTATAGTTTCAGCTTTGCAGTGACATAGAGAATAGTATGTCAGTGCCTTTTACTATCAAGTTTATTAGTCGAGGCTTAGAAAACGAAAAGCCATTCTTCGTTTTCGTGCCGAGCCTAATAAACTTGATAGTAAAAGGCACTGACATAATTTCTATTTATCATGTAGATTATCCATATTTTCTGTATGAATTACTATTATTACCTATTTCTCAGAATTGTGCGCTTATCGAGGACGTCGCCATGTTGTTGTAGTTTTTTTGTTTTATGACGTCAGGCAACGTTACGTGCATGACGTCTGATAACGTTACGTACATTAAACACGAGGGATTCCGCATTGATTTGCTTTATTGGCCAGTGCCTAATAAAAGCAAAATTTAATAGGTCACCCCTTTATTAGGCAGAAAAGTACATATCTGCATGATAAAAGGTAGTCTGCACGCACGCACACACACATACAATCCTAATTTAATCTAGTAGCGTTAACATATACAGGCCCTTGCCCAGCCTTGGAATTTAACCGAGGCAAATCCATTACTTTGGGGTCCGGTGGGCGATGGCATTCACCCCCATCTCCACCCCGTAATTTGTTTGGATTTCCTGCATTTTATTGCATCCCCCACACAATGTTTCTCAGTTTTCAGCATGACATTATGTCAACGTTTCAATAATGAAGTTTTGTTAAAAGTCAAACGATATATGCTTCTTTTCCTTTAAATTATGAAGGATACTGCCTTTTGGTAAAACTGAGCATTATTTGTCGTGTACAAATATCATTAGGTGAAGATTTCCAATAGAATAGAATTGCACAAATTTAAAAATAATAATGGGTTCTGTACATTGTGATTAACAGTTCTTCTCGTTCATACTTAAATATGAATAAATAGTTTAATAAATAAACTAAAGAAAGTTAATGAGGTATAATCTGGATTTGTTAAACCTGATTTTTGCGAAACTGTTAATGAAAAAGCGTATCACGGCTTTGTTTTACATAATTGCAAGTTGGCATGCCCTAATCTCATACCAGATTATAACCGTCAGCTTCTACACATACAATATAAAAATTATATATATTAGAATCAGCTCATTAATCCTCCTGATATACAGTGCAGTATTGTAAAATTGAACAGCTAAGCTTTCATGTCATGAAATTCTTGCAATACTATTTCATATTAAATCACTGTCGTGTAACATCTACGGCTACTGTACGGCAGCCGATTTTGTTATTTCCAAGATGGCGGACATATCAACAGGTATGAAAACACTAATTATTTTCCCCATAGACACCAATGTTAAAGTGTCACATATTAATGATTTGCTGCAAATTCAACTCAAGTATGGATAATGCAGCAGTGTAATGTTCATATAGAAAACTATTTTTCCACTTGAAAAATCACCAGAAAACGTGGGGTCACAAGACATGTAAGAAAGTTCTTGTTTGTTTACTAAACAGGTCAAGGGTACAGCTGTTTTTATTGATCGACTGTTTTCATTGCTCACAAAGTGTAAGCATAGAGTCGAAATTTCGAAAATGTTCATCAGTGATCCAGTAAAACCTATTAATACGCTTCTTATACATATAACCACAAAATCGAATAGAAATGGGCAGTTTTCCCCTACTTATAATGACCGTTTCCATCGAAAAAGGAGGGATTACTTTTTATTATAGGAACTACATTCGACTACACCTCGGAGGTTCACATGTAATTGGTGGTGGTAAACCTATAAGAGGAGAAAACATGTTCAGATGTTTCTTAAATGAGGATTTTGTGTTGTCATTTTCATAACAAGCTTAAAAACACCTACTTCATGCAAATCGAATACTAGCTGAACGCTACCAAGTGGAGTTTGAATGATAAGGAATAATATTTTACCTTTTACACAAATCTTCATTTTTCACAGTATCCTATTTTAGGGGGGTAGGGGAAAGATTTAGTGGTTTCATGCCTACCAAACCTGTTGTCATGCAGATTTAATTCATGAAAACATGTTGCAAACATGCAACCCTACATGTTGATACCAAAAAGACATAGTTAAACTGCAAACTCTTCACCAATACGTCATTTTTAACACGAAAAATAAAATGAAACTCAAAATTACGGCTTTTATAGACAAAACTGGACTAAAAACGCTCAAAACCTATGTAATAAACTATGGAAAACTTATTTCTGAGCTTATTTTACCAACTGTAAACGGAAAAGTGTCCCTAGGTACAAATCTGAGCGAGTCCTAATTACTGCACGCATCTCTTATAAGAGGAGAAAACATGTTCAGATGTTTCTTAAATGAGGATTTTGTGTTGTCATTTTCATAACAAGCTTAAAAACACCTACTTCATGCAAATCGAATGATTATTTGCCGAGATATGGTCCTGTGAATACCAAGGACAATAGTCTGAAATTGACAAAAATCAGAGATATTTTTTTTAATTTTACACTATCTGAATTGTCATACCAAACGGCACTTCTTGTCAATACACCATATTAAATAGGTCAGATGTTTAGAACATTCAATGGACATAAATAAAATATGCATTTTAGGTACAATTAGGACAACGAATATGCCAATTTATGTCGATTTTCATGCCAAAATTGATTTTTCAGTCAAATTCTTCAAAATTGGTGGTATCATACCTGATTATAGTAGCGAATACGAGTTTAATAATGCCAAAAATACTGCTAAAATCAGAATTGATACAAGCTGAACGCTACCAAGTGGAGTTTGAATGATAAGGAATAATATTTTACCTTTTACACAAATCTTCATTTTTCACAGTATCCTATTTTAGGGGGGTAGGGGAAAGATTTAGTGGTTTCATGCCTACCAAACCTGTTGTCATGCAGATTTAATTCATGAAAACATGTTGCAAACATGCAACCCTACATGTTGATACCAAAAAGACATAGTTAAACTGAAAACTCTTCACCAATACGTCATTTTTAACACGAAAAAAAAAATGAAACTCAAAATTACGGCTTTTATAGACAAAACTTGACTAAAAACGCTCAAAACCTATGTAATAATCTATGGAAAACTTATTTCTGAGCTTATTTTACCAACTGTAATCGGAAAAGTGTCCCTAGGTACAAATCTGAGCGAGTCCTAATTACTGCACGCATCTCTTATAAGAGGAGAAAACATGTTCAGATGTTTCTTAAATGAGGATTTTGTGTTGTCATTTTCATGACAAGCTTAAAAACACCTACTTCATGCAAATCAAATGATTATTTGCCGAGATATGGTCCTGTGAATACCAAGGACAATAGTCTGAAATTGACAAAAATCAGAGATATTTTTTTTAATTTTACACTATCTGAATTGTCATACCAAACGGCACTTCTTGTCAATACACCATATTAAATAGATCAGATGTTTAGAACATTCAATGGACATAAATAAAATATGCATTTTAGGTACAATTAGGACAACGAATATGCCAATTTATGTCGATTTTCATGCCAAAATTGATTTTTCAGTCAAATTCTTCAAAATTGGTGGTATCATACCTAATTATAGTAGCGAATACGAGTTTAATAATGCCAAAAATACTGCTAAAATCAGAATTGATACTAGCTGAACGCTACCAAGTGGAGTTTGAATGATAAGGAATAATATTTTACCTTTTACACAAATCTTCATTTTTCACAGTATCCTATTTTAGGGGGGTAGGGGAAAGATTTAGTGGTTTCATGGCCACTAAACCTGTTGTCATGCAGATTTAATTCATGAAAACATGTTGCAAACATGCAACCCTACATGTTGATACCAAAAAGACATAGTTAAACTGAAAACTCTTCACCAATACGTCATTTTTAACACGAAAAAAAAATGAAACTCAAAATTACGGCTTTTATAGACAAAACTGGACTAAAAACGCTCAAAACCTATGTAATAATCTATGGAAAACTTATTTCTGAGCTTATTTTACCAACTGTAATCGGAAAAGTGTCCCTAGGTACAAATCTGAGCGAGTCCTAATTACTGCACGCATCTCTTATAGGTATGAAAGCACTAATTATTTTCCCCATAGACACCAATGTTAAAGTGTCACATATTAATGATTTGCTGCAAATTCAACTCAAGTATGGATAATGCAGCAGTGTAATGTTCATATAGAAAACTATTTTTCCACTTGAAAAATCACCAGAAAACGTGGGGTCACAAGACATGTAAGAAAGTTCTTGTTTGTTTACTAAACAGGTCAAGGGTACAGCTGTTTTTATTTATCGACTGTTTTCATTGCTCACAAAGTGTAAGCATAGAGTCGAAATTTCGAAAATGTTCATCAGTGATCCAGTAAAACCTATTAATACGCTTCTTATACATATTACCACAAAATTGAATAGAAATGGGCAGTTTTCCCCTACTTATAATGCCCGTTTCCATCGAAAAAGGAGGGATTACTTTTTATTATAGGAACTACATTCGATACACCTCGGAGGTTCACATGTAATTGGTGGTGGTAAACCAACATTCGAAAAGTAAGTGCCTTAC
Organism: Cyrtodaria siliqua; assembly: GCA_037043455.1. Classification (NCBI taxonomy): domain Eukaryota; kingdom Metazoa; phylum Mollusca; class Bivalvia; order Adapedonta; family Hiatellidae; genus Cyrtodaria; species Cyrtodaria siliqua. The sequence goes on along the minus strand of JAWPHD010017636.1, from coordinate 11,814 downwards.
ATTTTTACTCGTTACTTACTTAATTCGGCGTGACGTGCATAGATATGTATGCTGACAGTTAGAAAAATGATTTCTTTAGACTCGGCTGCATAGTATGTAACAAATGAGTTACTACTTTTGAAAAATCATCCCTGAGGCATGTTAGTTTTTGTCGATCTGAAATCGAAGCGAGGAGTCCCACCTGTTTTGAACCATTACTGGCTTGTTTCTACACGGATCGAAGCGAAATAACTTGTATTACTTAATTTGTGATGATATCTAAATGACCAGATAACTAATTTCTTGTAAACTATGCAATAAATAAGCAAAATTCTGACTAAAAAAAGATTAGGCTGTACGGTGCGTTATCATTTCAAATTTACTACAGAACGAAAATCTGTACGGTGCATTACACATATTTGACAAGATTACTGTACGGCGCGTTATGTATAATTATTGAGGCGTTCGGATGTGTTTTAGATGTAGACCATTTCTATATATTTTTCTTCTTTTAAACAAGAAAAGATGTTTTATTTTTAGTTTCAGAGTTTCAAACTTTACAAGTTGTAGCAAGACACATAGTTAGATAGTTTTAAGTACATGTTTCTCTTTTAGACTGTATGTAGAACTTCGTTGTTCGTCTACATGTGTATCTTGTTGCAAGAAAACTTATTCTTAATTGCAATTCTACAAATTGCAGATTATAATTAGGAAAAAAACGCATAATATTGTTGTATTTAAAAAATTATCCTTGCTTCCAAGTTTGACTTTTAGAAACTGTCATGTACCGCCTAAGGATGGTTATCGAGAGTGATTTGGTTTAAGGATATTTTATTTCGCATGGTTTTACAACATAATACTAGTATGTGTACACAATAGAAGAAAAAGGATTAGAACGAAAGTAAAATACTTATGATGTTATTTTCCTAGGTATACTATTAATTGTACACAACTGATGGCATGTTTAACAGATATGGTTGTAATATACATTCTGGAGGTAGGAGCAATAAATAGTGCTAGCTAACATAGTTTATAGGTATTCTAGAATATTTTATTTAATCAAATGAAAGAAACACGCCATCTTAGAAATAACAAAATCGGCTAGCCGTACAGTAGCCGTACAGGTTACACGACAGTGATAATGGTACGGCGATACTTAAAGCTTTTACAGATTTTATAAATCTTTTATTTAAATAAAAGAAAAGATGAAATGGAATGTTATCATACATGTTGACTATACATTTAACCTATTTTGTCTATTGATAATATGTGTTGAATTATGTTGTTATTGTTGTTGTTGTTGTTGTTGTTGTTGTTGTTGTTGTTGTTGCTGTTGTTCAATGTTGTTGTTGTTCTTCTTTATGACATAACTTGTATGATAGACTAGTCATGTTCGTATGTGTGAATTGTACCAATAAAGAATTTGAATTTGAATTTGCAAAAGATAATACGTAATGCGTGTACTTTCCTCGCCTTTCTACTGATCACTGTTCCTTCATGGAAATAAATGTTGAAACATATTTGAAACACATACCATTGTACAATGTGGATTATTTTCTGAACAATTTGTAAAATGTAATTTCCAGAAAGAATAATTTCAAAAATAAATTAGTTGTCGGTAAAATCAGTTTTCAACGAATGTAATACATTTGAGGTGCAACAAAAATCGTTGCTGCCAACTATGTACTTGGCAAATAACAACAGAAAGTTTACTGCAATATATTTTGCTTATATCATGGATATAAATACGTTTTCTTACATTAATTTGATCAATTCGGTGCGTAACTTAGCGAAACGCGCATGCGCGAAAAAAAAAATACCTGTACGCGCAAGTATTCATGGGTAAATTATTATTCGGCGGATAAATTGGATTAAAGACATATTTCGATTCTAGTGTATGTAGGTCTATGCTTATATGAATATAACTAATGAAACTTATCAAAAAGGTATGAAATACACCATTACACTTTTACATTGTTGACATTATTTCACTGATGAAGTTAAAAGGATTTCGTTTACTTATCGCTTTGAAATATTTTAAATTGCTCTTTTGAAATATCATAATTAGTTTATTTCGTCATTTGGAAAAGCATCTAAATAGATTCACCAGAATTTATGTAAATATATTATACAATGTACTTCAATTTAAATAATGTGCATTTTGTGTTGCTTCTTTGTAGCACAGTCCACCAGACTGGAGTGTTTTATCAGGATCCTTCAATAGTAAACGAGTATTTGTCTTTGCTTAATGGTTATATTTGACTTACTGCAGTTGATAAAGTAAAGTTCATAAAGGATGGTCTCAAGTCTCCACGGTGCTATGACGAGACACAGTAAAGTTCTTCATAATCAGAAACCATATCATTGTAAATAAATTATTTGTTTTGTTTAACATGTGATGGTACGATGGCGATGACGCGATTGACCATCGTATCATCGCCATCGTACATTGTTCCATCGTCATCGTACCATCACGTCATCGTACCATCGCCATCGTACCATCGTGCCATCGCCATCGTACCATCGCGCATCGACTTGTAAAGTTCGATACGCGATGGTACGATGGCCCTAACGGAACTCCGTATGTATTACTGTAGACGTCAACACCGGTGGTGAGGTGTGAAAAGCTCAGATGAAACAATCGCGCTTGATGGTCGTGAGAATGCGCCATATCGGGCTACCATATCGCGGGTGTTAGAACAATAAAAAAAAACGCTTGCGAACTAGCACCAAAGTAAAATAGAGGTGGCAAAGCCAGTCCACGCGACATTTTTTCATCGGTTTCACGGCAAAACGTTGTCAACAAAGTGCTCGATTACGGCAGGTGTTTTCTTCATAACTGTTTGAAGGATTATGTCCCCTTTTGTGTAATCCCATTGTAAGTGGATTAACAGAAGAAAACATACAGAACTCAAATATTCCTTAATATCTTTACATGTAACTTGCAGTTTAATATGTTTACACTTTTATCTAGACTGTGCTATACTTGAATAATAAATATCAACTTGATAAAAGTGTGTATTAATCCATACTCCTTTTGTCATACTCAAGGTCAAGTGTGTACTGACTAATTCACATATTTTTCAATGTATTTATAATTCAAGGGTAGCACTGCCTAGATAAATGAGTAACATATACTGAAAGTGTCATGCAAAAATATTCAAGATTATTTGAGTTATAAGTTGTTGTTTTTTTCAAATGCAATCTCAATGGGATTACACAAAAGGGAACATAATTGTCTACATTGAATGCTTAGGTGAAAGTGAACGATTTTTAAATTTGAGACTTAACGTAAGATGTTTACTCAAACAGGGCCCTGTAGAGGAGGAGTTTTTAGTGACCAAACATACCTTATTGCTGCAAATCGATTTTGAAAACGAAAAAACATGGCCGAAAGTGACGCAAGTTGTTTTGCGGATACATGTGCAGTGTATTTTTCTGCTTCATAATGTTTTTGGAAAAACATATTTGTTTCACAAATGTCTTACATAAACTGGCTTTAACATGTTAATAATTCCTATACAATATTAGATAATCAGAAACTTTCATCTCCAACGTGTGATTAATAGAATTGATGCGGAACATGAAATATCCTCCAACGTCAGCAACAACACTCTTATGAACATATTTATTTTGGCTGTAAAATCTTTATAACAGAGATTTCTGACGGTCACCAATAATGACCTATTTCCTACTACGCGGATATGCAGGAACCTTCTATATTACATATTTGTCTGTGATTTGTATAGGAAATACTGGGAATAAAAATGCTATATCTACTCGTTAGCTCTACTGGGAAATATCTCCCAGTTTTCCCAGTGTGGGTTCGATTCCCCATGGGGCCAGGACTGTTAAGTATGAGTATCAAGCTATCCATCTTGCTTGCGGAACGTCGGTGGTTCTACTCAGGTGCGCGCCCGTGCACGAAAATATGCCCGGGTTTGCACCTGGGGTCTTCCTCCACCAATAAAAAGCTGAAATGTCGCCAAATGACCTTAGCTTTTGGTGCAACTATAAAATCCAATTTAATGAATTCATATACGATTTGATTGAATTCCGACAAACGGTTTCTGAGAAAAAGTCGTCAGAAGCAAAAGATAACGACGACGACGGACAGACAACGGACGGACGACGGACGAAGAGTGATTCCAAAACATCACATTGAGCCTTCGGCTCAGGTGATCAAAAACACTGACAGATGACAACGATTTTTGAATTTTGAAGTCCCGATGAGTTTCTTGCATTTGAGATTTACTAAAAAATGGCAGAGAAGTAATTGATAATAGAGTATATTGTGCTAAAAATACAAAAACTATTAATTGTTAACACGGGTCTTTTAAAAAAATCCATCTATACATAGTCGTTTAACATATATACAAGTGCACATAAAATGCAAAACGGTTATAATTTTTACTACATTATTACCGTATACACTCTTTATGGGACGGGCCTCATCCTTTGACAAAACACTAATAATCTCAATTTTCTTGTGCAAATGTATTTCTAACAGCCCCCCCCCCCCCCCACCCCCACCCCACCACCACCACCACCACCAAATACAATAGGCTCGAAAAGTGTCTTTAAGCATATTAATTGGTTAAATAAACTTTAATCAGATATCTCAAATACTAAAATTTTAGAAAAATCATGAAGTTTCTAGACATATTTTAACATTTTTTGTACCACTGTTTTAATAAAATTTTGTATATACTGTAACTGTATTCTGTTTTTTTTGAGGACCATATTATATTAGACTGGCTAGTAGCCAAAATATATAATCCTCTTGAAATAAAGATATTATTATTTTTATTATGATGCGCGATGGAAAGCGTAAAATAAAGCACGTACTACTCTAGTTATCGTTTATATTTTAAATTTCATGGAATTAAATATAACAAAATTAAATGAAATATAACATTCAAAATGTAACAGATAGCCTCACTCAATCCGTGTAAAATGTCTCACATATAGAAAGCAAGGCGATTATTTAAGTGAAGGAAGGCATTGCATTGTCTAAATATGTCAAAATGTAATTAACATTTACTTCAGAGAAAATGTAATGAACTTTCGTTTTGAAAAAAACAGTATTTAAAAAAAAAAAGTTCGTTAAACTATATTGAATAATGTTTTTAATCCTATAAATTAACATATTTAGATTGATGATCCCCTGTGGAGAAAGCGGAATTCGATTTCATTAGTTTCAAAAAGGGAATTGTGGTGTCGAAACAACGTGCCTTTTTAATCGGTTTCATGGCAAAAAACGTGTAAACAAAGCGCTCGATTCAGGTAAGTGTTTGCTTCATAACTGTCTCATTATTTAACGAATTGTATTCAACTAAAGCCCACATTCCCCTCCAAAGTGAGCTCTTTCCTCCGCCGCAAAAGGCCATTCGATTCATCTAGTAGTTTCTGAGATTAGCCCTAGCAAAGTCTTGAAAATGAAAGAAATCTGTGACCGTGTACAATTTGGGAGAGCTAACCTCAGTAAGTACTGAATGAATCGAAATATATTTTGTGGCGGAGAAAAGAGTCCACATTGTACGGGTATGTGCGCTTCAGCTGAACAAAATTCGTTACATGTATTTCAAAGTTATGAAGAAAAAAAGTACCTGTGTCGAGCGCTTTCTTTACAATTGTCTTCCGTGAAACCGATCAAAAAGTCACGTGGTTTCGCCACTCTGGGACTGACGAGTCTTTAACTTGGCGCAAAATAATGGCCCAAACAAGTGGCCAATGGCGTCCTTAAACAATAGTAACAGCTGACGGAAAGTATGTGTGCGTATTTATAAGCGTTTATCATTGTATTTAGCGGGCAGACCTCTGTTTAAAGTCTCATCCAAAGGAATGATCGGGTGTGACATTTTGTTTAAATATTTCGAAAAATAAAATTCTGTCCTGGCTGGGATAGAACGCACGGTGCCTGGAATACTAAACCGATGTCCTAACCATTACACCACGGCCCCACCTTTACGGAAAGTTAGCGCCAAAGAATTGAATTGACAGTACGGCTCATCAACACAGTATAGGTTATTTAGAGCCGCCCCATAGATAGGAGAAGAACAACGGCATGCAAATATAAAACAATAATATTCAAAATATAAAATATATACACGCACTTACAATTGTTCACCATTCATAAATCCGTCTGCTGTAGTTAGTATCTGTATATCAGTAGGTTTTTTCTTCAGCAAAATTTCATTTGAACCAGACAACTACATGTTTAAAAAAACAAAACAAAAACAATAAATGTCTCTTTAACTGTATATATAGCAACGATCTTATCTATTATTTCCTAATCTCACAAAAGATGAGCGCGAAACTTATGCCGATTTAGAGTCGCGCGGAATATATATAACAGGGTGTAACAATACAGCCATCGTTTGCCATGGCAACGAGGTAATACTGTGACGATAATTAGGTGTCTCGACCGTCGGCGTTGGAATCAGATATCCATTTTTAGCGTCGAGCAGAGCTGTGAAAATTCGATCAGCTGTCATTTTTGTATCCAATTATTTGGTCGTGTTGACTTGTACAGGTAGTTCCAACGACACGTAGTGCCAGAGACGGCTTCCGCTTATACATGTTTGGAGAGCGCTCCCTACAGTTCAATCAAAGGACAATTTTGGGTATTTTGGCCCCCAATATGTTCGAAATGCAAAAAAATAATATTTACATATAATCTGTTGTGCATGTTGAAGTAAATTGTTCATATTGTATCTCCAAAAGATATTTTTTATTTATCTAGAAGAATTAACAGGGTCTCAAAAAATGGCTTTTTTGTTAAGTTTGTTAGAGTTTGTAAATTTTGGACCTTTCTGGGCAAGATTTTGTTCCTAAAAATATAGAGCGCATCTACGAGCACACACAGTTTTTTGACTGATGATGCATCAAGTACCTGTTTCAACAAAAAAGCAGCTGTGCTCGAGGGTGCGCTCTGTATTTCTAAGACCAAAAACTGATTAAAAATGAACAAAAATGTCATTTTTTGAAAGAAAAGGCCTTGTTTGTGAGGCTCTTAAACTCATTTAGAGCCATCAAACGTACTTGTAATGAGTTTAATAATGATTCAGCTCATTTGTAGCTAAACTAGATATTCAAAACTCAGTGTACATTAAAACTTTCAATATTGGGGGCCAATATTGCCCCTTTTCATACCTAGTCCTTTAATCCACGAAAAAAGAAATTCAGATTTTTTGTTAAAAGTTGTATCAGCTGTTTAGTTGTTTAAAGGAATTTAAAATATATATATATTAAAAAAAAATATGAGTAAATCTTTTTCTACTTCAAATTTCACAAGTTGTTTTGTATTTCTGTTCTTAAAACAAGGGCTTGATTTATTATTAGCCCTATTATTGAGCGTGCTGAAAAACTTGGAAAAATGTGAAAAAATTATCAAAATCGGATGATAAACAAAAAAGATATGACCATTTAAAGGTTGTTCTGAAATGGATATGGGAGCCGCCATTTTGAGAACTATGACCGTCAGAGTTTCAAATTACCATATATGGAATATTGACAAATATAATTTAAAGCAAAGATAACCACTGCAAATGAATGCAAAATCCTTTACTGTCATATAAAGCATTATTACGAGTATACACATGTTTCATACAGGTGTTGCTATTTATTTCCTAGAAATCAGTACATGTTAATATTCAAAAATATTCCATGTGTGGTCATTTAGAACTACGATGTCATAGTTCTCAAAATGGCGGCTTCCATATCCGTTTCAACAAAACCTTCAAATGATCATATATTCTTTGATTATTATTCGATTTTGATAATTGTTTCTCCCTTTTCCAAGTTTTTCAGAACTATGAATAATACAAAGTGTTTGGCTGTATGGCTACATTCTCTTTAAGGAGCATTGACTGTGTTTAAATATGTGAATCGCGACAACGTCTGTTAACTACGGTGGCTGATTTCTGCCATTTTTCGTCTTTCTTTTCGTTATTTCGAGACGAAAGGACGACAAATGCAGCACGAAAAGACGACAGATTAGTAGAGAAAAGACGACAGAAGGCTACACGAAATAACGAAAAGACGACAATATCAAATGGCGTCTTTTCGAGGCTGAAGTGTCTTTTTTCGTCTTTTCGCGTGGCGTATTTTCGTCTTTTCGCCCTTGAAATTTCGTCTTTTCGTTCTGTCGTTCTTTCGACCTTTTGTTTTGTCGTCTTTTCACGCTGCATTTGTCGTCTTTTCGTCCTGTTGTCTTTTGTTGTCGTCTTTTCGTGGCGAAAAAACAACAAGACAAAATGGCAAAAATCAGCCACCATAGTCAACACTGTTTTGTGCCAAATTCAAATGTGTAATGTAAATGGTTATACGAGTATATTTTGATGTTCTCTGTCAAGGTGATGCGCCATTTGTTTTTAAACTCATAAACCGCTTAAATATATAATGTGTGTGTGGGGTGAACGTTAAGTGTTTATCATCAATGGATGATATTGTGTGTCTGCTACCACCGTTCCAGGTCACGGTTCAAGGTCATGCAATTTTTTTTTTTTTTGTCCACAGCACCTAAACTGCAGCAGAAACTGGGGTATCTGGGAATCTTTATGAGTGTATAAAGTGGGGTATCTTCGAATCTTTATGAGTGTATACACTGGGGTACCTGGGAATCTTTATGAGTGTATACACTGGGGTACCTGGGAATCTTTATGAGTGTATACACTTGGGTATCTGGGAATCTTTATGAGTGTATACATGGGGTATCTGGGAATCTTTATGAGTGTATACACTGGGGTATCCTGGAATCTTTATGAGTGTATACACTGGGGTATATGGGAATCTTTATAAGTGTATACACTGGGGTATCTTGGAATCTTTATGAGTGTATACAGTGGGGTATCTGGGAATCTTTATGAGTGTATACACTGGGGTATCTGGTAATCTTTATGAGTGTATACACTGGGTATGTGGGAATCTTTATGAGTGTATACACTGGGGTATCTGGGAATCTTTATGAGTGTATACACTGGGGTATCTGGGAATCTTTATGAGTGTATACACTGGGGTATCTGGGAATCTTTATGTGTGTATACACTGGGGGTATCTGGGAATCTTTATGAGTGTATACACTGGGGTATCTGGGAATCTTTATGAGTGTATACACTGGGTATCTGGGAATCTTTATGAGTGTACACATACAGTGGGGTATCTGGGAATCTTTATGAGTGTATACACTGGGTATCTGGGAATCGTTATGAGTGTATACACTGGGGGTATCTGGGAATCTTTATGAGTGTATACAGTGGGGTATCTGGGAATCTTTTTGAGTGTATACAGTGGGGTATCTGGGAATCTTTATGAGTGTATACAGTGGGGTATCTGGGAATCTTTATGAGTATATACACTGGGGGTATCTGGGAATCTTTATGATTGTATACACTGGGATATCTGGGAATCTTTATGAGTGTATACACTGGGGGTATCTGGGAATCTTTATGAGTGTACACAGTGGGGGTATCTGGGAATCTTTATGAGTGTATACACTGGGGTATCTGGGAATCTTTATGAGTGTATACACTGGGGTATCTGGGAATCGTTATGAGTGTATACACTGGGGTATCTGGTCATCTTTATGAGTGTATACAGTGAGGTATCTGGGAATCGTTATGAGTGTATACACTGGGTATCTGGTAATCTTTATGTGTGTATACACTGGGGTATCTGTAATCTTTACACTGGGATATCTGGGAATCTTTATGAGTGTATACACTGGGGGTATCTGGGAATCTTTATGAGTGTATACACTGGGGGTATCTGGGAATCTTTATGAGTGTATACAGTGGGGTATCTGGGAATCTTTATGAGTGTATACACTGGGGTATCTGGGAATCTTTATGAGTGTATACAGTGGGGGGTATCTGGGAATCTTTATGAGTGTATACAGTGGGGGGTATCTGGGAATCTTTATGAGTGTATAAACTGAGGTATCTGGGAATCTTTATGAGTGTATACACTGGGGGTATCTGGGAATCTTTATGAGTGTATACAGTGGGGTATTTGGGAATCGTTATGAGTGTATACACTGCGGTATCTTGGAATATTTATGAGTGTATACAGTGGGGTATCTGGGAATCGTTATGAGTGTATACACTGGGTATCTGGTAATCTTTATGAGTGTATACACTTGGGTATCTGTAATATTTATGAGTGTATACACTGGGGTATCTGGGAATCTTTATGAGTGTATACAGTGGGGTATTTGGGAATCGTTATGAGTGTATACACTGGGGTATCTTGGAATCTTTATGAGTGTATACAGTGGGGTATTTGGGAATCGTTATGAGTGTATACACTGCGGTATCTTGGAATCTTTATGAGTGTATACAGTGGGGTATCTGGGAATCGTTATGAGTGTATACACTGGGTATCTGGTAATCTTTATGAGTGTATACACTTGGGTATCTGTAATATTTATGAGTGTATACACTGGGGTATCTGGGAATCTTTATGAGTGTATACAGTGGGGTATTTGGGAATCGTTATGAGTGTATACACTGGGGTACCTTGGAATCTTTATGAGTGTATACAGTATGGTATCTGGGAATCGTTATGAGTGTATACACTGGGTATCTGGTAATCTTTATGAGTGTATACACTGGGGTATCTGTAATATTTATGAGTGTATACACTGGGGTATCTGGGAATCTTTATGAGTGTATACACTGGGGTATCTGGTCATCTTTATGAATGTATACAGTGGGGTATCTGGGAATCTTTATGAGTGTATACACTGGATATCTGGTAATCTTTATGAGTGTATACACTGGGGGTATCTGGGAATCTTTATTAGTGTATACAGTGGGGTATCTGGGAATCTTTATGAGTATATACAGTGGGGTATCTGTAATCTTTATGAGTGTATACACTGGGGTATCTGTAATCTTTATGAGTGTATACACTGGGGTATCTGGGAATCTTTATGAGTGTATACACTGGGGTATCTGGTCATCTTTATGAGTGTATACAGTGGGGTATCTGGGAATCGTTATTAGTGTATACACTGGGTATCTGGTAATCTTTATTAGTGTATACACTGGGGTATCTTGGAATCTTTATGAGTGGATACAGTGGGGTATCTGGGAATCGTTATGAGTGTATACACTGGGTATCTGGTAATCTTTATGTGTGTATACACTGGGGTATCTGTAATATTTATGAGTGTATACACTGGGGTATCTGGGAATCTTTATGAGTGTATACAGTGGGGTATTTGGGAATCGTTATGAGTGTATACACTGGGGTATCTGTAATATTTATGAGTGTATACACTGGGGTATCTGTAATATTTATGAGTGTATACACTGGGGTATCTGGGAATCTTTATGAGTGTATACAGTGGGGTATCTGGGAATCTTTATGGGTGTATACACTGGATATCTGGTAATCTTTATGAGTGTATACACTGGGGGTATCTGGGAATCTTTATTAGTGTATACAGTGGGGTATCTGGGAATCTTTATGAGTATATACAGTGGGGTATCTGGGAATCTTTATGAGTGTATACACTGGGGTATCTGGTCATCTTTATGAGTGTATACAGTGGGGTATCTGGGAATCGTTATTAGTGTATACACTGGGTATCTGGTAATCTTTATTAGTGTATACACTGGGGTATCTTGGAATCTTTATGAGTGGATACAGTGGGGTATCTGGGAATCGTTATGAGTGTATACACTGGGTATCTGGTAATCTTTATGAGTGTATACACTGGGGTATCTGTAATATTTATGAGTGTATACACTGGGGTATCTGGGAATCTTTATGAGTGTATACAGTGGGGTATTTGGGAATCGTTATGAGTGTATACACTGGGGTATCTTG